>VWZT01000793.1:174593-192467 GCA_013397055.1 Pachycephala philippinensis
AAAAAAAAAAAGAGAAGATGAAGCAGGAGTTCAGGGAATTTGGCATTTCAAAACTGGTATTAAGTAAATTATTATGACTTGAAAAAGAAAGGTAGAAGAAATATTTGCATAGCCACCACTATTGGGGATCTGAAAAATAGAAAACAACTCCTGCTAAAAGCAAGCTGATTTCCAGGGCAGGACAAAATGCTCCCCCCAACTTATCATGGCTGCTGGCCTGACCGACCTCTTCTCCCACTTCTCAGCTCCTCTTGCTCACTGCTCACCCGCCAGTGATGGCAGATGGCTATGGGGAGCTGGAGCAGGNTTAGGACAGTAATTAACAGTGATTTGCTATATTATTCCAGCTAATGTATCCTATGATACATTTGCTGAGCCTAAAGCATTTTGTGAGTCACATTCACAAATATACAGTATAATGCCTAATGACTTTTATCACATTTCAAAGATTGAAGATTGTTTTCCTCTCTCTTGTTCTGGTTAGGACACTGATCTAACCATAGCCCAGAAAAATATCTTGATTGTAAATTCCAGCCATGTAATTAAAAAANGCATAGCCACCACTATTGGGGATCTGAAAAATAGAAAACAACTCCTGCTAAAAGCAAGCTGATTTCCAGGGCAGGACAAAATGCTCCCCCCAACTTATCATGGCTGCTGGCCTGACCGACCTCTTCTCCCACTTCTCAGCTCCTCTTGCTCACTGCTCACCCGCCAGTGATGGCAGATGGCTATGGGGAGCTGGAGCAGGCTGCAAGGAATAGGTGTGTTACCGAGGTCAGGTACTCCAGGATGAGCTGCTGGAGGCAGGGAGATTATCCAAGGTTTCTGTCATTGCTGGGCAGCAGCACGGAGACCGTGGCTCCCCTCGTTCCTCCCAGTATCCTTGATGGGAAGCGTTCTGGAAAGCGTCTCTCTGAAAACAGGCCTGCAGGAGACAGAAAACAGAGTAAACATGGCAGCAAGAAGGGATCACTCCATCTTTGCTCATCGTGCCTCTGACAGATTCACACAGACCTGACATGACAGTTGCCTGTGACTTGCAGAGCCCCACAGCCGAGGGGGAGGGGGAGAGAGGGCAAAGTGGGATAAATAATGATACAGCCACAATAACAAGGCAGTGGTGTGGAAATCTGTCAAGCAATACACACTCCTGATAATAGGAAGAAAGCAAGGCCTGATCTTGTTTAATACAAGGCTGCAGTTAACACATTCTGCTACATGGGAAATAAACCAGCTCCTTTTTTCAGGAGCAGAGGTGCCCCTCCATCTGCATAATAGCTGTGCACAGCTTGGGATCACTTGATCTTCCAGACACCCCTCTCTTCCTCAGCTGGGTTGTTATCATCCTCTGTTATTATCTTCATATTTCCCCTGGTTATTATCAGCATGTTACCTTTGCCTTTATATCGACAATCTACCTGGCAATTTTCTCCTCTCCAGCTGGCTTCCGTGTTTCCTAGGTAAGAAAACTAATGTTCTTTGCTCCAGAGTGAATGTCCTATTCATTATTTTCAATGTACTGTGACACAGCAACACTGAATATCAAAAGCCTGCAGTAAATTCTCATCTATTTCTCAGTCATATAGAACAATTAAGCAAACAGCACAGATAGCAACCTGCCTTTTATCTTCCCTACTGAATTTAGGTTTGACTGTGCTGCATTTAACAATTGCCCAGACCCGCAATGCAAATGAATGTGTGGATAAACACTGTTTAATATTGCACATTATGATGTGCCAGAGAGCACTTCCATTGTACCACGTTCTTGATGGTAACCCAGATAAATCACTTTTCATACCCAAACAGGCTGAAGCAGAATGCAATTAGTGAAAGAATTGCTGCAAAGAAACCCTGTACTGATACTGTGATCAGCTGTCTGCATCCACACGGCTCCTGGACTGGTAGGGAAGAGAACTCTTGCTAAGGGTTTGTCTCAGACCCATTCTGTGCTCTCAGCCAAGTCTCTGGAGGTAGGACTGCCTTGATGTCACAGTCTGGGTATCCTGTTTTCCCCAGAGTGGTACTGAAAACTGTAATCACCAGCATCTCACAGAATCAGAGAATGGTCAAGGTTGGAAGGCACCACAGTGGATTCATCTAAGCCAACCTCCCTGCTCTATCAGGGTCATCCCAGAGCACAAGGCATAGGATTGCATCCAGATAGTTCCTGAATATCTCCAGTGAGGGAACTCCACAACAATCTCAAAATCAATCTCAAAACTTAACAAAAGCAACAAAAAAGATTGACCTGGTTCAGAAGGAGTAACTGAGGGCTTCATCATTCTTGACAATCACACTGAGGTACACACTGGTCATTTGGTCTTTCAGTTCAGTAAAGGTTAAATTCCCTCTTGTCCCATAAAATTGACCATTACCACAGTAAAAGTCTTTCACCTTTTTTTATAAATGCATCAAAATCTGTAGACCTCAGCAATGACACATGATCTGTAGCCCGCGTTTCTCATGCTTAGAAACTTAAGAGTTCTGCAAACTTTACCAAAATGGAAGTCAAGCTACCTCTAAAGCCAGAACATGCGAAAATCAAGTTATGACAACCTTAGATCAAAATCCAAATATGAAATATCCACTTAAAAGTAATAATTAAAACTAGTAAATAAAACAGCAGTTAAGCCAGCATTATTTACATTGTTTCTTCATTTAAATACTACAGGATTATAAGAATTTAAATGAAAACGTTGTTGTCAATTTCCATTTGAAAAGGCTATTTAAGGAGGGCTTAATGACTTCAGTTTTTTAAAGTCATTTTGTACTCATGGTTAATTAAATGCACAAGGACTTCCACTGAGAATCAGGATGTTCTAAATAATGTAATAATAACTTGTGTAACCAATTACTGTAAAATAAAACTGGATTATCCAATATGACCTGTCTGGCTTCGGTATTCATAATTTTAAATCCCTTTTAATTAAATCCTCAGGGTACTATATTTAATGTAAAACAAGCATGACCTTCTTTATAATATAAATGTAGTAGCCATAGTGGGTCAGGAATGAATTTTGGTTCCACAACTGGATGACTCATTCATCAGAAAATTTTCTGGGCTGTCATCCTATTTAAACAACATTATGAGCCAGTTTCTCAGCTGGTTTAAATAGGGAGTTGTAAATTGACTGTACTGGCACTAGGACTTTATACCAATGCTCTTTATTTCTAAGCAACAGAAAACAGAGGAAAGTGTGCATGCATTCTTTGATTTACTAATGAAGATGAGGTTTATTCTGAGAAAAATATATCACCTCTTCCCCCTCCCTCCTGTGCTTTTTGGTTTGGTTGTTGGGGTTTTCGTTGTTAGGGTTTTGGCTTTCTTTTTTTTTTTATTGTAGGAGTTCTGGGGAGAGCTTGCTTCATTCTGGGTTTGGGTTTTGGATTTTGTTTGTCTGTTAATTAGTGTTGTGCTTTCCAGGACAGCATCAAGGCCAAGTGAGAATTTGTTATCTAAAGGGCATGACAATAAACATATCAAATTGGGGAGTGATTTTTCTATGATGTTAGCAATCTACCTACACATGCTATAATAGTTTTTCCCTTTTTCTGACTTTTTCTGCCTATTTTTAAACCAGCTGAACTATTTTTTCTGCACAGTGAAGACCTGTATGTTATATCCTCATTTTGCTTTTTACATCATTTAAGTAGTTGTTATATTTATAAAACACAGATTTTCTCAAAATATAAAAAGTCAGGACTTAAATGCAGACACACACTTAAGTGCAGACACACAGACATGCTTAATACCCAGTCACAGAAAATCTCAAAATGAATTTATCATATTTTTTCAAGTGACACTGATGAACCTTTCAAGATGTCTAAAACATGCTGCAGTTAGTATAGGCAAAATGTGTTGCACACGAGATTAATAGACTGAATTTCATCTATACTACACTAATCTGAAAAAAAAAAAAAAAAGTGGGCAGGACCAAGAAATGATCGGAGCATATTAGAAGGCTGATTGTGGATAGCTCATTGCTCATTTTTCCTTGTCATTGCCCTTCAGAGGATGCCTACAGAAGTTTAAATAATGACTTAAGACCCTGACACTAAAAATGTAACAGAAATATGTAAAAACCTATTCAGATTTTTAACTTATGTGTTGTTTTCTTGTGAAGGCAAAGTGTGTAAGGGAATCACTGATGAACAGATCAGGGAGTCCTGACTTCAGCACTGGGCAGGTACACAAAGCATTTATTGCGATGCAGCTAACATTCCATTTTGCTAATCAAAAAAATTATCCACTATTCAACAAGACTTAAGACCTTTTCATGCACAAGGCCACCTGATTCCTTCTTTCTGGAACACTAAGCAATCTATCTGACTTAGTATTTAGTCTTTTATGAGATTTTGTTGTCTGAAGAATATGGTCCCAGAATACATTCTGCCATATTGTCGTGGTTTAGCAATGGTACTCCTCAATTCAGAGTTCCCACTGAGACTCAACTGGAAGGGACCCCTTCTCCCTGGAAGACATTCCCTTTCCTCTTTCCCCCAGCCTCAACAATGACAAGGCAGTACAGAAAAACGTCCAAGTCCTAATCATGACCCCTCCTGGCTACTGCAAAAATTAATCCTGTCCTGGCTGGAACCAGGACACATATATTACTTCTGTCATATCAGATTAAAAAAAAAATCCTTTTTCCTGCTTCTTTTAAAAACTAACACACAAAAATATTATTTTTAGTGGACCTTATTCTTTTGGGATTGAGGTAATAGGACAAGAGAAAATTGAAGCAAACTGTTACCTACTGCTGTGGACTGAGTAGAAATGCGTGCTGCAACTATGAAATTTCAAATATAAGACAGAGATACATAAGGAGAAAAAAAAATCATTCCAAAAAAGTTAAGGTTTGGTAACAGATGTGTTTTTATTGTTTTCATATTGAGTCCTTTATGTTAATACATGAATATGCACTGTGTGCACATCATGTAATCATCTCATAGGGTAAGCATTAAATTAGATCCTCTTTTCATGCTCAGCACATTGATGAGGAGATGAACAAAACACATATGTCTGATTTGTAATTCTTTATTTCCAGTGGGAAGTTGTCCAGAAGTATTAAATCAAGAGCCATTGAACCATCCCATTTCTATTTGTTATTGTTGAATAGATTTTATCCTTTTCTTTCTCACTTACTCACACTTTCTTAGTTTTCTTTCTTCACCAACACTTTTCATTAGCTAACGAGTCTACATGTGCATACAAACGTAGAAATAAATGTATGTATTGTATCTTTCCAGTGACACCAGGAACCTTTGGATGATGATCTAAATAAATAATTGTAATGTGTGTGTGTGTGTGTGTGTGTTGTGCTCTCTTAATTTTCTATCCTGTGTTTGTAAGAGTTGTAAGAGTATGGACATTACAAATAATCTGTTTGACCAGCAAACAGAGAATACTATAGATCTTAAAGAAAATGGGGTTTCTTCTTTTTCTTTTTTCCCTGTGTCTCCATCATTGCCCCTTCCCTGGGTAATACTTTCCTCTTGTTAGGAAAAAAAAAAAAAAAACAAAATAAAACAAAACATGAACTAAACCACAGGAATGCTGCGTTACCATTTGAAGGTGTTAAAATATCACAGATACTAAGATACAAGACTATGTAATTTCTTGCTGTAGAGGTAACTGAAGTGGAATCTTCTTTATATTGGTGTTTGATCCACTGGCTATTTTTCCAAATAAATTAGAACTGAACACATTTCAATCATCCTGGTGTGCTCCAGCTATTGTAAGCAGCAGCTGCATAACTCTTCTCAGCCACAGACAATCTCTGAGCCCTCTTCAGGGATAGTCTTAGGTAGGTTTTCAGACACATCTCTTATATATCACTATAGTGAGAGTGGCACTTTATTTTTTACAGATTCTGGTCTCCCGGTTGCTTCTAAATGCTCCTTCGTATCACTGGATAGAATGGAAACATTTTCTCATTCTAAGTACTTATCTTTGTCCCCAGTTAATGTTATAGAGGAATTAAATCTATAAACAAAAATATTACAGTAATGACATTCCAAAGTTTCAGCTGCAAATTGCCATCTCTACTGTCCTTCATATTTTTAGTCTTTCAGATGAAAGAAATGGGTAAATTCTGATGGGAAAACATGAATATATTTGCTGAAAGTATGTCCTTCCACTGAAGATTTTCCATTTATCTTAGAAAAAATCATGTTAGCTACAATTTCTTACATTGCTTTTGCTTAGAAAATAGAATAAATTTCATAACTTGATGTCAGGAATATGGCTAGCAATAGACCCCCTATTACCTCTGTCTTAATCCATATTATTTAATGACAAGATTACTGAAGGAGTCTTTAATAATTAATTTTGCAAAAATTCTCTTTTTAAGGTCACACTGCAGCTCTTACCACAAATTACCTAACATGTATAGGATGCATAGATACATGAGCACTTTCTAGGAGGGACAGTAGAACAATATCAAAGATTAATAAAAATCTATGATAAGTAAATATAAGAAATTAATAACAATAGTGTGAATAAGGCATATTATGCAGAATAATATTTAGATTAGATAATGTAAGTTAGTTAAAGTGGGTCATGGATAGAATGTCCCACATCTGTCAGTCTGTCAAGAGTACAAACCAATTACCATAAATCAGACAAAGGCAAAACATGAAAAAAAAAAAACCCAACAAAAAACAAAACAAAACAAAATCTGTTTTGTTTCACACTTAGTTTATTTACACATTTATTAAGAAGTTATAAGCCATCTATATTCAGAAGCTTTGGTTTTTATTCGGTGGGAAAGATGAGAAAAGGAGTCTAAATATGCAAAACCTGAGAAAAACATAGTTGCAATGAAGTTTCACACTCATGGTCTCCAAAGCACGTATGTAGCTGTCATCATCACAGCTCATAAAAACTGCCTACGTACAGTCGCAAGTGCTCAGGGTTTACCAGGAGCCAAACAGGCAGATGGATCATTCTCTGTATATGTGTCTACATAGTTTTACTCTTGCTGCCTATCACTGATCATCCTCCCTCCATCTGCAGGCTCCCTTCAACTGCATGTTTTTCCCTTTTTGAACCCCATAGCAAACTATTATAAATAGGAGAACTGAAGTGTGGGATGATGTGGTGTACATGTACTCTGCATGCACTTGACCCAGCTCCAATGAGCATGACACTGGATATATGTACATGTTATTGCATAAATTTTTCTTTAGTTCATTGTAAGCCCCAGCTCGTACATCCACCACATTGCCTGCATTTTGGTGTGCCTTGAAATTCAGCTTTGGAATGTGGCAATTGGCATGCTGATAAGGAAACTTGGTTGGAATATATGAATGTAAGAATATCCATATTAGGTCAAACCAACTGGGGTCTACTCCAGTAAATTGATTCTAACAATGGGAAAAAAGTCTGGAGGACGTGATACCAACAAACAGCAACAATCTGCATCTCTCCTTATCATTCTCCTCTCCCCCAGATACTTCCTTGTCAGAGAGCTGCTGAGCCAGATGAGGCGCTTTCGTGTTTGGTAAACCTCGATAGGTTTCTTCTGCATAAGCCTGTCCAATCTCCCCTTAAATCCACAAAGATGTTTTACATGCAAGATGTTCTTCAGCAAGAACTTGTTCCTGTCTCGTGTCTTGTATAATCAACTATCAACGATCACCTCTTCTCTTGAAAAAATGTGAGTTCTGTGAGTTTCATTTGACTGTCTCTTGTTCTTCAACTAGAAGAGACTGTGAACAGTTTAATCTCCACCCACTGTCTTCATATCACTCAAGAGTTTTTTAAATTTCTATCACATCCTTCCCCCATCTCAACCCTTTTCCAGACAGAAGACTTGTATCTCACACAAGGGTTTCTTGTATGAAAGCTGTTACAGACAGTTGATCATTCGTGCCACCTTTCTCTGCATTTTTTTCTAGCTCTCCTTCATGAATTTGAGATGAGAGGCTCAGGACTGCATAGAAATTTCTGGGCTATGTCTGAATCCATGACTTTATATGGTGGAAATGATCTCTGGTTTGCTCTTACTTTCTTTATAATTCCTAACATTTGCTTTATAATGGCTACTAAGCACCAGCTGACATTTCAGTGCAAATCTCTTTCTCAGCAACAAAAAATTTCTCCTGACTGGCAACAGTTATCTCAGTGCACTTTGTATATGAAAGTAGAATTCTTTCCTTCTTCCCATCCTTTTACATTTAGCTATGCTGAATTTCATCTGCCTTTTTTTTTTTTCTCTTTCACTTATCTCATAAAAACCTTCTGCAATTTTTCCTAGTCAGACCTCATGCTACCTTGAATAATTTAGTATCATCACCCAACTTTCTTACATCGCTGCTCACCCTGTTATGCAGGTCACTGAGAACCATATTAAGCAGAACAATCCCCTGCACATATTCCCATGGAACTCTACTGCTCATCTCCCTTCGCTGGGAGAATTGACTATTTACTCCTACTCTCTGTTTCCTGTTTTATAACCAATAATTTATCTAATTAATGACCTTTTAATCTCTTATGCATGGCCGCTTAATATCTAAATCCAAATAGATTATATCAATCAGATCCACTTTATCCATATGCTTGCTGACCCTTTCAAAATCTCCAATAAATTTTCAAGACAGTAGCTCCCTTTGCAAAAGCCATGCTGACTTTTCCAAGGTAAAGTACATATATTCATATCTGCACCAATTCCATTCCTAACTATACTTTCTCCTAATTTTCCTGCTGTAGACACCAGGTTGACAAGCCAGCACATCTGCAAATGTTGTGCAGATTTTTTTTCTTTAACTGGTGTTTTGTTTGCCATCCCCCAGTTTTCAGCAAAGCAGTTTTAAATTAAAGATTAGATATCAGTGTTATTAATTCAGCTACTTCATCTCTGAGTTTCTTTGGAAAGTCAAAACATTCCATGCTCCTCTCAGGTTGGTTCTCTTCACTTTGACAGTTAATTCCATAATCTCAACTTCAGTCTTAAATATATCTTCTGGAAATTCTCTGCAAAGAAGAGAGAGAATGAAGAATTTTGCATGCAGCTACAAGAGTCAGGAAAGTTGATTCCACCCAAGAAGAAGGAAGCTTATCAATTCTGTAAAGTCCTCTAAAAAGCAGAAAGCTCAAAGGTGCTTAATTTCCCTTTTTAGACAGAAAGCCAAGACATTTAGTTCTTCTTTTTAGTTTAGATACTTACTGGGGCTGCAAGAATGTAACCACAGTCTTCCTAAGCAATTACAACATGTACATATGATATGGCTAAGATTTTTTTTTCCTTAAGGATTTTTGGGCATTTCAAGCCCAAGAGATGATCTATTTGCATGTCTTTCCCTTCTGTAGTTACCAGATATATAAGCAGTTTTAACTAGATGAAAAACATTCTCATACCTAGAGCTTGCTTTTAACATCCCCTCATTCTTTAAAATAGGTTATCTTAAAATACTACTGCTAATTTCTGCTTGTTCCCCTTATGCAGCAGAGCATAGTACAGCCTTATGCAAGCAACAAGTAACTCTAGAAAATGAAAAATTACTGGGGAAATAATAAAGACTCGATAATTTATGATATATGGCAACACTGACAATATGGAAAAATAATTGCATGCACATGCAGGCTACAGAAGTACCTCTTAACCTTCCTGCAGTAACTACTTGCACAGTCTTCTGCCATGAAAGACGTTGGTTTAAGGTAGTGTCTGACATTGCATTTGAAGTGGGATAAGTGCTCAGCCAGTCAGGTACTGCAGCTCAGCTGAGATACCTTAATTTATTCAATTGCAGTAAACACACTTTCTTACATTTATTTGATTTGAACTAGGAAAACTGTGTCTCTGATGAAAAGAATATAGTTTGTAACTGTTTCTACTCCAAGCTGTAATACACTAGAAAATAAGCAAAGGCTTATTCTCTCAAGGAGAGACTGCTTGCTCAGCAGATGTTCTGCAAAGTGGAAGATGGACAATATATGGTGTAAGGCCATGTGTTCTTACAGCAGTCATCTTGTTACTGCAGAGCTTTATGCACTCTACATTCTCTTCTCATTATAATCTTTATCCTAGTCAACTATAAACTCATTAGGCTCTGTCAATATGACAAGCTGTCCACTTTGCATCTCTCCGCTATTTGGATATTTGTTAATAATCATCTTTTTTTATTTCACATCCATAAGTCAGCATAAGCGATGTATGACATCAGCCATCTTCTATGCCATAGTAATTTGTCCATTGGCAAAATGTGGAAGTTGATCATCTGGCTGAAACAACACCTCTTTTTAAACATATTTTTCTAAACATTGTTAATCTACACTTTCAGTTAAACCCCACGCAGTTAAAATTGTGTCTTATTTTGAATAACACAATTGTAACCTCTTGTTCTTTATATTCTCATGAACTTCACAAAATTGAATTGAAAATTGCATATAGTGTATTTTCACCAATTATTATGGTCTTACCTCTATATTTCTATGTTAATATGCACATTCTGGAAATTCAGGAGTTTTTTTCAGCTCCTGAAAGGGACCTGTAAAGAAAAAACATTCTTTTTGCCCTGTGATTTCAAAGTCTAGAGATACGGTTCTAGCAACCTGGTCTAGTGGAAGTTGTCCCTGGGAGGACATGGCAGGGGGCTTGGAACTAGATGATTTTTAAGTTCTCTTCTGACAGAAACTGTTCTATGATTCAATGAAATTTCAACAACTGAATACATTTTGAAAACACAATGAATACCACGTATGTTATCTTCCAGGTTTTTCTCTTTTTTTTTGTTAACTGAGACACATTAGACTACTTATTTTAAGATGTGAAAACAAAGCTGTATACCTTGGTACCTTGGTAAAGTGCATCTTTAAGATCCACTGCTGGTAAGGGTTATGAAAGATATGTTGCCTAATTCTAACAGTTTCATTAAAGTAGAAACCAAAATATATTCTATAGAAAATATTTGAAATTATCATTTGTAAAGTTTGATAGAAAACAAGTGAACTTGTTTCCTCTAATCCATCTATCTTGGTTCATGGAAGTAGGGGAATAGCTGCTGCGTAAAACCAAAAATTTAAGAAAGGATCATAATTGTTTCTAAGATGCAATTTAGTCATTAAGTAACAGTACAGTTGCATTAATCAAATTTTTAAAACTTAGATAAAATGCCTAATTAACTTGAGAAAAGTAATTTGGTTTGGTTTATAATCAAACAAAGATCACTTTTCAGCACTCAAAGGTTATTTTTGGTATAATTATTTTTGCTTAAGCATCATTTGAATTGCTGAGGCGGAATTGCTGATTATCTAATTTGATATTGATTACATTGCTGTACAGTTTATTTTTACTTAAATATAAGCAATGTCTTGTTACTGGTGATAGTGACAATTGATGTACTATTACTCTTGTTCAAATGTTTTCATACAAATATAAAATACTGAGATAATTTTATGTATGTCAGTAACCTTCCTGTAAGCTAATGGAGTAAGAACGTTTAGTAACCTGTAAAGGTTGATTGGTCTTTGTGTCTCCTATATCAAACACAACATTTTAAAGTTTAGTTTTAGGAAATGATTTTCTTGGTTTTGTTATAGTGTCTCAAGAAGATATTTTATGTATCTTTGACTGGATCAGTAAGATCTAGACACAGTGCCTAGATATTAATTGTAGAACTAGGAATTATGTGATGTTTTGTTAGAAATTAATGATGTCCAAATTAAACAGAATGTTGCATTTCCTGCTTTTAAAGCACTTGATTACTGGACTATGAAAGTTCAACTTGCTAAGAGGATCCACCACTGGTCATTAAAAAAAAAAAAAAAAATCATCAGTACCAGACTTAGTGAAAGTGTCGGATCCTTAGTTTTTTCTCCCTAAGGACTAAACAAAGTACAAAGAGCTTCGAACTGTGCAAAATAGTGCAGAAGATCTCTGTGAACATATATAACATCTGTTTTCTGTGTTCTCTGCTAATTCTGCTCGTGCAGTTTAGGAACAGCAATGCCTAAACAGGCTAGAGTGTTGTCCTGGCAATTTCAGTAGCACTTTGGCATACGTGGCACACTTGTGGCTATAGATTAATCATTACTGACCATCAAACATTCCAGACAGTGTGTCTTTACAGAAAGACTGATGTAACATCATGCTATTGAGATCTCTGGTTATTTCAGCCACAGTGATGATTCTGTTCATCATCTACATAGCGGTATCATAAGAATGAAAAACCCAAGAGAAAGACAGCTAATTCAATAATCTCCATAATTTTACCATGATCAAATTTCTATCACTCACTTTAGGAAATGCCCCAATTAACATGCTAAAGACCCATGTGATAACTTCTCTTTTGTTAATAACAAACTGGAATTTCATCTAGAGTCATGCAAAATAGTTTGTGAAACATACTTCACTCCGGGAGTCATACAAAAGGGTGCATCTTATACTGCAGATGGTTGATGAAATCACTGACTTTTGAAAAGGAAACCTGAGCCTTCCCTAAATCATGTTTTTTATCGAATAACTGACTAATGTGAAATATATGAAAGGCCTGAAACAAGGTGCTGAGTAGCAGGAGAGGTATTCCTTCAGCTCACTTTCTTGTCAAGCTCCGTGTCTTGTCAATGGGGAGTTGAAGCTGAAACGCCATGTAAGGAAAATTGAAAGCAAGGCTCCAGCTCTGTGGGGAGCTCTAATCAATTGACAAAAGGAGCATCACATTCAGACCTCAAAAAAATGTTACGACTGTTGCTTCTGTGTTTTGTGCTAGGTTTGACAGTGTCAGCACTGAAAGAGCCTTCTGCACACAACTAAAGCATTAGGCCTTTCAGAGAAATTCCTCTTGTGGTTCATAACAGAGCTGGGAAACAGAATTGCTAAGAAAAAATAAATTGAAATACATTCTGCAGACAAAATAGGAACATTTTAAATCAACTCCAAATTTCTGGAGTCTCTGCTCTGATTCTGTACTGCAATCAGAATATACAACACTTTGTGCCTCTCTGGACCAGAAACCTGGTAGCATGATAGACATGTTCAGGATCCACAGTCAGATTAATAACCAAACTCATCCTTAATGCATCACCCAACGACATCAGCAAAAGACAGGGATATGATTGTTGCAGCCAGGGAAAAGGATTTTTTTCCCCCAATAACAAAGGAGAAAGGTTGTCAAACCATGGTACTTCAGTAGAATGATGTCTGTGGCAGACCAGGTAAAGACTCAAAGACCAATTTTTTATTTTGCAAACACACACCAAAAAAAACCCACCAAAAAACCAAGACAAAGCCAAGATGAAAAAGGCACTCAGCGTTCAACAGGAAACCTTTCAGCAGCTCTTGAGCCAGTCAATATTCCTATGCTACATGTTTTCTTTTGCATCCCTTGTGTACTAATGACAGATTAACGAGCCACATAGGTAGAAGTGGGAGTTTGAAAGCCAGTTAGATGCTGTGAATTTTCCCAAACGTGTCAAAATAAGAAAAGTGACTGTGCTAAACAACTCAGTGCTGATACACTGGAGAAAATGAGTGCCTAATAAAACTCGGTGCTTTTCTTTGCCTCCTTGAGGCATGGTGATGTAGCTGCTCCACACTGAGAAGCATAGAAGTACACATACAACACAGACAAGAGTGTATAAATCTTCAAAATCAGTATTTAATTTAAACTTCCAGTTGTCTGCTTAAGAAAGAATATTGAAAAATATGTCATACTAATATGAGTGCCAGAGGGTTTTTCTCATTATTTTTTGTTACTGTAATGTTTTGAAGACATGGATGGAACCTTCATGGATGGGACTTTTTCAATAATTATTTTTATGTAGAAAATCATAGAAAACTGAAAATAAGTATCCATCCAAAGAGGACACTTCTAGCTAAGCATCACAAGTCCTTGCTTCTCTAGTACTCATCCCTGGAAAGAAATTTTGTGAATCAAATGCTTTGGCTTTATGTTTGACCTACAGCCTTCCTGGCTCACTGACAGTAACCCTGCGGAGGTAGAAAAGGAAAGATGTGGAAGCAAATAATATTTGGCAGCCCATTTCTAGCTAATGTCAATTTTAGTTTTGGCCTGAAGTGCAAAAGTGGAACTGCCAAGCAATTTTAGGTTAAGATGCAGGAAGAAAATATTTATTTTAGATTTTGTGAAATGGTAGACTCCTAGCATTATCTTTGGAAAACAAAATAAAAAAATCTTGTTTGAAGCCCCCCAAATCATTTCATAGAAGCACTTTACTGATCTCTGTTCTTATATCTGTTCAGTACAGACAGCTGTCTTTGCCAGAGAAAAATTTTCTGTTACTTGGATGGGGACTGATTCCAGTTCAGTGACAGTAACACTGTAGAAAACCTAACTGTTATGGTTCACCTGTCTGAAAGTAAAACAGAGGTGGAAATTTGCTATTGATCCTCATAGCATTAGAAGTTCCCATGACACTGTCCTTTTGAAAGACAGAAAAAAAGGTACTCAAAAGACAGAAAAGTCAAATCACTCACTTTCCATAAAAAGGTGAACATTCTAACCCATTACCCAGACAGTACAAATATGTGTTCTATTTAGCCATGGTTCATGCTTTCAAGAATCACCTGCTTGTAGAAAGCATTTAGCAAATTTGGGGGAACTATGAAAACAACAACATGGATATCTCTTCAATATTAACACATCATGGGGTGGAAATGTTCCAAAGGTAGCCTTGAACATCATCAGGGTGGATTGGAGGAGGAGTGAAGAGCTCCCACACTGCAATTTTAATTACTAGGAAATCAAAGTTGTACATCAGACGTGGGATTTTTCTCTCTAAATCAAAAGGACAGCAGCAAAGCGATCAGCTTTGTGCTAGACAAGGAAAGGACCTCCCCTGTGGAATGCATGATCTAAGAATACATCTGAAAATAACTGTGACAGCAGCAGAAAAAACACACATCTGTGAGCTTGCAGCTTCCTCCTGTACTGACTTGGTGAAAGGTGAAAAGGAGGCACACAGAATATTTCCAACAAGCTGTCCATATATTTTGCAGGTTGATGCCATCTTTGGTATTGAATCCAATGTTATGAGTTTGCTGACCTTCCAAAAGGAGAAAAAAAGAGTATGTAATTTATAATAACTATTGACTTTTTTACTACAGGAAATGTCCTCACATATTATATCATTTAACTGAGTCACTTTTTAAAAACAAGGTTCTTAGATCAGAAGTTTGATTTTTTCTTCATTTAGAAAAAAAAGAAATCTTCCTTTCTGAGACCAACTCATAATAAAGCAAGCAATAGATTTATGATTTATGCCTAGTATGTCTTAATGTTAGGAAGGATGAAGGGATATAACAGTCTTAAAAACCAACAGTAAATATGAGCTTAAAACTAATAAAAGGAAATATAAGGTGAGCCAACCACTGTAAATATCACACGTGTTTATCTGCAAAGCTTTGCTATCATTCAGTTTCTGAAGAGTACCAGACAAATAAAACTAAGTATTCTTGATTGTCAGTAGTCCCTATGCTGAAGAGGTATCACTCATTATTGACAGAAAAATCATTATTTCATTCATATTTACCCCTCCCTGAAAGAAATGCTTTTGAATGGAAATTTTCTTGATTTCACTTTGGGTTTTTTTTCCAGGTTATACCAAATGCATTGACATTTCTGTCAATAGTGATGTCTGATGGCTTCTCCATTGGAAAAATGGCACAGTCTCTTATAAAAAGTCTTATAATAGTTAAGGATTTAAAAAAAAAAATTGCAGTTATAAGTTTCAAAGGTATTATGCAGGCACTTTCTGTAGATGGGAAATCTCTTAGCCAGGGTGTCCAGCTTAGAAAGGTACCACACACCCCTGAGCTCACCTGCCTTCATCCCAATGGAGAATCATTTCCCATAATATTAGAAGCATTTTACTGATAGGCCATGTATGCCATCAGCATGTCTTTAGGAACACCTGACATGAGAGTATGCAAGATTTGAACCTTGAGTACTGTGTTTTGAGTACCTCACTTCAAAAAGGGGATTGAAATGCTGGAGCATGTCTAGAGAAGGGACAAGCAGCTGGGAAAGGGTCTAGAAAACACGTCCTATGAGGAACAGTTGAGGGATCAGGGGTTTAGTCTGGACAAGAGGAATCTCAAGCGGGACCTCATTGCTCTCTACAACTACCTGAAAGGAGGCTGTAGTGAGGTGGGGTCAGCCTCTTCTGCCACATCTGAAGTGAAAGGATGAGTGGAAATGGCCTTAAATTATGCTAGCAGAGGTTCAGATTAAATATTAGGAAAAAAAATCACTGAAAGAGTGGCTAGGCACTGGAATAAGTTGCCCAGGGAGGTGGTGGAGTCACCATCTCCAGAAGTGTTCAAGAGGTGTCTGGGTGTGGCACCTGGGGATGTGTTTTAGGGGTGATTATGGTGGTGCTGGGTTGGTGGCTGGACTAGATGATCTTGAAGGTCTCTTCCAAACTTGATGATTCTCTGATTATGTGATTATGTGTTTTATTTTTTGATCACTGTTGTAGAGTATAGAATATACCATTTTTTGTGTTCAGACTTGATCTCTGTCACCCAGCATCTACCTGGAGCGCAGCAGTCCTTCCATGCCTGTTTTGACATCATCTACCTGGCTCACAATTGTTTTTTCATTGATTTTTCATTGATTAGATGATTTTGAAGGTCTCTTCCAACCCTGATGATTCTGTGATTCTGTAAAGATTATTAAAGTATGTCTGCCGAGAAGGAAGCATCAAAATGCCTACCCAGTCAGGAGTACACAAAGTAATTGTCATCCAGTAATGACTTTAAAATTAAGAAAATATGTTGCATTTTTCAGCCTCAGGCTAAGTTTACTTATTCATTGTCTGAGACTGAATCTGAAGAAGTCTCCAACATTGATACAGACATTTTAAATATTTTGCTAGAGGCTAATTTTTAAATAACTGACTGACTGACTAGTAACATCAAAGTGTGGAACTCTGCATCACCTTTGGTGTCCACCTACTGCCATAAATAAAACTTCTCATACGCTGTGGCAGCATCTTCGGTGCTGAGTTGCTCTTGACTGCTTTTTGAGAGAAGGCAAAGGACAGTTTTCAAAGCTGAAATTCTATATAAAAGGATGCAGCAGATGTAGTCTTCAGATTGCCCAAGTCCCAGTGATTAAATGGTTGTCTTCTTTCACTAGGCTGAGCATGAGAAAATGTTATTCTGCTCCAACCCAAGTACTTGGCAACATATGGAAATTCTCTTAAGGAAAAAGGAGATGAATATACTCTTTCTGGCATCATCTTCTCTACTCCAAACACCTTCTGTCATCACCTCATCTCACCTCCTTTCTAGGATTTTTTTTATTCTCCCTGCCTCCATTTATCTTTACTTTTGTCTTAAGTGATTTTCTCTTGGAAGACTCTATTTGACTTCTCTGTTCTGCCAACTCTTTCTGCTAAAGCAAAAAGAAATCATTAATAAGTCAGGGTCAAACAAAGCAAAACAAATAATCTATAGTCAGTGCTTCGGCATGTCTGAAAAATAGGGATGACTCCACATCTTTTAATTCCTAGTAGGTTGTTCGATCTGCAGTGTTCCTGTGCTACACAGATAGCATAAAAGGGAATCTCCCTTCCTGCTCTGGGTCTCTCAAACCTTTTCATTCTTTCTACCAGGGACAGAAGAAAGGGCAGCCTAGAGGAGGCAGACAACACTGTCTTTTTTGGGGATTTCTTTGGCAGTTCAAAAGTCTTTCTGCCAGACTTTATCTAAAGGCCTTCAATCTACTAAGTTCTGCCTTGCATCATTGGGAGGCAAAGAAAAGACTATCACTCAAATGACCCCTACCCCATACTGGCATAACATCTCCTAGTTGCAAGAAAATAGCATTATTTTAGTTGAATTAGAAAAAAAAAACCAAAACCCTCCTCCAAAAAAAAAAAAAAAAAAAAAAAAAAAAAAAAAA
>VWZT01000793.1:192582-230540 GCA_013397055.1 Pachycephala philippinensis
AGGCCCTGAAAACACCACTACTAAAACTCATTTATTCATCAGCAAAATGCAAGAGAAGAATGAAATTTAATGTCTTCATTACACTGCAAAGCCAGACTAAACTCAGCATGGGAAAGGGTTTAAGACTATCTATATCTTATGCTGAATTCAGCGACGTATATAATTAAAATAATCAATTAGCATAACTAAATATTCCAAGGATTTCCAACACCCCTATTAACTTGGTATATGAGTATATCACTGTCTTAAACGTATTTTCTTCCCAGTAGCACTATCAGATAGCAAGGTATTATTAATTCCACACATGGAAACTGAAGCTCCGAGTGCTGAAATGGTGTTTGTCTGTGCATTGACATTCAAGCATGGCAAGATCCATGGGTAATTAGGACACACGGCCTATAAAATGCCATGAAACTTCCCGGGTTCAAATTCACGTCTCTGCCAGCCTCCAAACACCAGCTCAGATAGAGCCAGTCTGGTACTTCTGTCAGGTCTTGCTCTGCACAGGTTTAGTGGCACTGCAAAATTTACACAAAAATAGGGAACTGAACTGTTGCTGTGAGAATGAGAGAGTCAATACCCTCAGTGTCAGGCCATCCTTTCTTTTTTAGGTGTTGAATTATGCCAAAAACATATAACAAAAGGCAGATGCTTTGGAGCTGATCTTTGGGCTCATCACTGCTTAAGAGGAATAGGAATGACACAGCAGGTGTATGTTACAGAAATGCTACCTCCTTTATAAAACCAACATAGAAATAGCATAAAACTTTAAATAGAATTTCTCAGTTAACCCTTGCTCTACGTAATCCCCAAGTCATTTATACTAGTGAGAATGAAAAAAGAAAGGGCCAGAGTAATAACATTTTGTACTCACTTTATAACAGTGTGACTGACAAAACGAGACAGAAGGAGAAAGAAAATTAGACCCCCTGTGTGTGTTATATTGTTTTCCATATTTGAATGTTAATGGCTTTCACATTTATTCAATTCACAGTGAGCAGGCACATGAAATACCCTGTCTGCCCTACGCAGTCACTTATATTCCAAAAATGGTGTGTAGACATTGCAGTGAAGTTTGGGCCACATCATTTTATCGATTTTCCAGCAGTCTAGCAAAATCAATGGACAACTCTGCTTAGTAATCAATGGTATTATCTGACCATTAGCTGGTATTAGAAGAGAGATCCAAACATCTGATAGACATAGCTAATAGCATGCACGTCTCTTTAAAGCTGTGCAGGTCAAACCACAAAGTGATGGCAACTTTATCTCATATGGAAAAGCTGCTAATGGAAAAGAAAATAACAGCAGGGAAAAATGTTGCTATCACATCATTTCTTAAAGGCAAATCACCACAAAACAAATTTTCAGGTCTTTCTGTAAAGAGTAAGCATTCCCCAATATGAGAGGGACATTGACCTCTGGAAATGAGTCTCGAGGAGGGTCACAAATATGAGGGCTGGAGTACCTTTCCTGTGAGGACAGGCTGAGAGACTTGGGGCTGTTCAGCCTGGGAAAGCCTCCAGGGAGGGCTTACAGCACCATCTTGTACCTAAAGGTGGCTACAAGAGAGATGGATAGGGACTTTTTACAAAGTCACGGAGTGATAGGACAAGGGGTAATTGCTTTAAATGGAAGGAGAGTAGGTTTAGATTAGCTATTAGGAAGAAATTCTTCACTATGAGTGTGGTAAGACAATGAAACAAGTTGCCCAGAGTTGTGGATGCTCCATCCCTGGAAGTGTTCAAGGCCAGGTTGGATGGGGCTTTGAGCAACCTGGTCTAGTGAAAGGTATCCCTGCCCATGACAGCGGGGATAAAATTGGGTGATCTTTAAGTTCTCTTTCAATCCAAACCACTCTGTAATCCTATGATATTAAACAGTCACACCAAAATCTTCAGCATTTCAGATAAGCAGTTGCTGTTGAAAATCTTACCCATTTCTGTCAGCAACAGGAATGTGTGGGCAAAACCTTGAACCCATTCATTAAGCCACAAATCTTGGCAACTTAATTTCATGCACTTTTTACTTCTGGTTAGTACTAAGAAAAAGAGCTAACGGGGTTCAATAACCCTAAACCCAGAGCCGATTCACCAGATGGACTTTGAAGTCACACCTTATATTGTCAAATGTATGTGTTTTCAGGACTTGTGATATTTTTAGCTGTGCTGCTTCCCTTGATCTGTGCTGAGTTTTGAATTGTTCAGACACCATTTGATCAAGCTAAAAAAAAAAAAAAAAAAAGNGGAAAAAAGTGCATATGTGTGCTACAGTGACTTCAAGTAGAAACACAGATAATTTCACTTGCCTCAAAGATAGAGACTTCCTGCACAACATTTCAGATTTAATGCTCAGTAGGACAAGAGAATATGAGGCACTCCCTAAAATACTTAGATACCTGCTGAAACTGAAGCAACATGTTTAAAGCTATCTCAGCTGACTTTATTTTATATTCTATTAATTTCTGCATGGGTATGGCTGGGTGTCACTACAACACTGGTACCAGCATCCATGTCACTATAGTTGCTCTTTTGGGCAGAATTTTACTTACTGACTTCGGGTTTTTTATTCATGAATGCTATTTACTGCTGTGCCAACATCTTTGGGTAGCCCTAGTCCCAGCAGAATTTTAGAATGGGGGGCCTAGCTCAATGGAACCAGACAATGAGCCGATACGATAATAGGTAATATGAGGTGGGAGAGCTATAAGACCCACCCTTGGTTTATCCCCAAAAATTCAGCAGTACATTGAAGAAAATTAAAGACCCTTTTGGGGAACTATATTTGTGCCTTTGGCCATGCACTGATCCATTAATTACTGCCAGTCCACAGAGCTGTATTGAAAATATATCATAATTCATAAATTAGATCTCTCCCAGTCAGCACACAATGTGAAAAAAAATTCAAGTGATCTGGATCTTATCTTATACAACAGATAACAAAATGATACCAACATGAAATTTGTTCTGAGTAGCAGTTTAGCAAACAAGTAATACCAGTGAGATCAGGAATAAATTCTTGGTTTATTTGATTTCTACCTTCTTGAAGAGTCCCATGAGTACTGGTCTGGACGTGTGCTACTTTGAATCTGGCTTTTTAGGCATAATTATCTGCTCACTGGATCTAGGCCTCCAAGGTAACAGCCCAAGGTAACATTCTCAGTCTTTGCTCCAACAAATAATTATTTCCCTAGTAATAATTATATTATACAAAGTGGAAGAGTTTTCTGAAATGAAATATTATATCTCTGTTTGGTCAAAACTGCAAAACATAAAAAGGGTAAAAGGAAAAAAAAGTCCTCAGGATATGAAATCTCCTTTTCTACAGTTTAATTTCCCTGGCACATGCATACAGTCTTTCAAGAATCCGACTAAGTCTGGGAGGAACAGAGTGTTTAACTTTCATGTCCATTGAAAATTTATAATTTTTTCCATTCATATAACTATATTTAATATGCAGTCTTTTCCCCAAATGAGTAAATATCACTTGATATATCTGAATAAATGGCAGGTATGTTCTGCTCATTAACTGAATTGTGCATGTTAGAGACCAGCTAATGAACCTGAGAACTGTGTCTGCTCAGTATCTCATCAATTCTTTGCATAAAAGACCAATGTAGGAGTTTCATTAATGTCTCTTTAACTGCTTTTTAATTAGCAATTATGGCACTTTCCTATGATTTTTCAAAAGTTAATACAAATAATACAAAATGTTTTCAGTAAAGAATAACAGTGCTTTAGAAAGAAAATCCCCTTGTACTTTAAATATGGTCCTGAGAAATGATTGCCAGCTGGCTTTTTCAATGCTTATTTTCTACAGGAGAGAGGATGACAGCTATATTCACTCCAAGGAGACTGAATCAGTAGAGAACTCTGCTGGGACTTTTTCTCTCAAACTCCCTTTTGATGCTTGTCTTTTTCCTACACCCTTTTGGAGTCCATCAGACCACCACAGACAATTATTAATGGATATCACGTGCTTTGCTCACTGAGGAGACTTAAAATGCCTGCTGCAGATTTGTGAAGCCAACCTGCTGTATACGAAAGGTGAGGGAATATAGTTTTAAAAGCGACTCAGTTAGCCCTTCTTTGAATTAGTGCTCATGAGAGCTGAAAATTAACAAAAACACACGTGCAGAGCCTTCTTTGAACATGTGAGCAAGCTTGGCAACTGGTAATTTTAGCCTCTGAAACACAGGGTTGATGGCCTTTACATAATTGGGCCCATGAGACAAACTGCAAAATGTAGCTTGAGGCTCTTCCTCTGGGATTAAAGAAAACATCCACCCTGAGAGATTGTCCATAGCAAAAAAAAAATTAAAATTAAATATATATATATATCCAAGACCAGCCTAAATCTTTCCTAATTTAGTTTTCTGAAAAAATTAGATAACTTTGGAAAGAAATAACAAAGACAAAAAATAGCCACACTGCTGAATTTCAGGGAAATTTCCCCTTATTTTAAGTAGAGTTTTGAACAGTCTTTGAAAACAAAGAGACTTATCTGACAGCTTGCATTTGCCTTAATGGTTTCATTAGTTCCTCCATGTTCACCAGTACATAACCAGAGCTGTACCATGAACAGCAAGGGAAGGAGGTCCCATCAAAACTCACCTCGATGGGAGATCTTTACTAGTGAAACAATAGCAAGAGGCCTCGAGTGTGCAATGAGCCGTAGATTTGATTGCTAAAAACCCACTCTGTTAAAAAGCAGTGCAGTCATTGGCATAACCCTTACAGCGTTCCTAAAAAGTAGTATGGAAGAAATTGCCATGGTCAAGGAGGGGAAAAGAATTCTGCCGTGTGGACACATCCTGTTGTGCTACTTGACAACAGGTTGACAGGATGGGGCCTGTCCTGTTTGCTTTATTACAATTGTTTTAACTAAAACATTAAAAGGAAATAAAAGTTGTAGCAGACAGACACCTTCATTCCAATAGGAGGAGGATGAATCAGTGGTGCCAACAACATCTATTAGGTATTATCTGTTAGTGCCTTACACTCCTACCTATCTTCAGCTTAAGAGATTCAAATGCATGTAATTTGCATCCCTCAAGATGCCTCAGGCACCATATGGCTCCAGTGTCTCACCTTCCACCCCTCCTGCTGCAATTCGACCTACTGATTAACAAAGGATGGAAGATACATGGGAACAGAATGGAAAAAATAAAGAAGAAAAAGAAAAGAAAAACCCACCCTGTGCAGATGGCCTAATGTAACCTTTAGGTCAGCAGGAGAGTCCTGAACTGTGGTAAATGTTCCCATCACTGTTTATACATTTTATATTAGGCAGTCGTTGGTAAAAGTAAAAATAATTCTGAGAGCAGGAATCTTGAATTCAGGCTTCCTGTCACCTCCTTGATGAATATCTTAGCAACTAGGCTGGTTTATTTTTAAAATGATTCCAATCCCTGACTTAGCTGGAGTAGAATACTTTGTGTACAAAGTACTCCTGCAATGTTCTTCTAGCCAAACAAGAGTAATCAGTCTTTAGTCATTAATCAAATTACTCATTTCATATCACAAGGTATTAACTTCGTCAATTCACTTCTCACACTTCTTTCTCTACCAGGCAAGTAACCAAAATCAAGGCTCCTTTTATGGTCCCAGACATTTCTTGGAACACCACAGGTGCTATAATAAGTAGAGTTACCTAACTCTCTTAATGATGGGGACTGTTATAGCAAGTTACTGAAGTGAAAGGTTGCTAAGCTGTTAAGTTAAGGAAGGAGACATATACCATTAGGGAAAAAAATATTCAAAACATTGGCAACGTTATGAAGAAAAATCTACCAGTTCACTGTGTGTCCATTAAGACAATGGCATTGGCTATATGCATTTTTGTGTATGCTTTTCATTCTGTTTAAATGTTCTTCTCAATATGTCCTTGCATTCAAGGTAAATGAAAATTTTTTACAGGCAATCTCATTCTACCTGCCAAATGACAGATCACTGAAAAGATGTTCTGATACAAAGTGGCCTCCTTCACCTACCCCTTCTCTCCAGTCCACTTAAGAAATTATGTTCTTCCGTCTCCCTGCAATGCCCTTCTTTTAATACCTTTCCTTTTTTCTTCTGTAATGTTCCTCCTTTGTTCATCTGTGGTGGTTCTGAATGCTAATGAGTCCACTTCTGATTTAGCATTTTGTGAGGTCAGTTTGTGAAGAGACTAGAGCAGACATTGTATTTTGAATCCCAGCCTAATTAAAAAAGTCTTGAACAAGGACTCAAGGTCGCTTATTAGGGCAGAGAAAGAAAAGAAAATATTGGTTCAAAAACTTATAACCAGCAAATGAAATTAGGGCGAAGGTGTCAAAAATGTTGCAGACAGCTCAGAGATCCTCTGTCTTAGGGAGACTAATTTCAGTGTTCATTAGTGCTTGCAAGGGACACATAGATGGCAGTGATAGGGGAGTACCTATGAGCAGATATTTCCAAACATGTGGCCTAAATGGGTGCTGGTTCAGAATCACAGCTAATTTCTCTGCATTTAAGAAAATATTTGTTTCTTTCTCGGAATGATAATACCTAAAGGAGAGTACATTTTAGCACAGAAATAGTATTACCATAGAAATAGTACTACCATAAGAACCATGTATGTGTAAAAGTGGACCTTTCTGCATGCACAGGGAAATCTCTGTGTCTAGGCCAAGCTGGGTAGTAAGAAAGGAAAGCATCTGCTTTTGCTCACCTTTTAGTTTAGGGCTCTAGATAAATTGACTGCAGAATATAAGGCAGAGATAATAACTGTAACTTTCAACAAGCATATCTTGGGAGGTAAATAGTTCTTTTCCTTTATAACTGGATAAAAAGAGGAATATTCATACAGTGAATATAATTCTATCACAGACAACAGAACACCCTCAAAATTCTCCAAATCAACCAACCAACCAAATAAAAAAACTCCCAAACCCCTGGGCTTTAACAAAAACCTTGATTTTAAAGTTTTGATAAAGAATAAATATTTTTTTCAAGAATTCTGGTTGCAAAAACTTATGCAGACACTGGAGAATGATTTAGACACTGGTTACCATTAGATCAGCTCAGTCTCTCCCTGGAATCCATCAAAAATGAGGAAACTCATGTTTTTGTTGTGCCTTTATAGACATTGATCTCTTCAGAGAAAGAGTTATGCTGGTTGATACTGGTGTTTATGTTGAACAGTTCTCCTTTGCACATAACCCTATGACAAATTTAGGACTCCCTAATCTTTTTTATGTATCTGGGAATAAATGAAGAGAACATAAAGAACTTCCTTAAACCATATCTGATAGCATGGACTCCCTGGAGAATAAGAGTAGCTACAAGTGCTGCTGCTTTCCTTTCCTTCGAAGGGAAGTTAGGATTGGTAGTCCCCCAAAGTATTGTGTCCAGCCACGAAACAATGAATCCAGCAATCAAGAAGCCCATTCATCAAGCAGAGCTCTGACTGAGCACATGTGCAGTTGTTCCACAATCTCTGTGTGTCCATGAACCCCTCCTGCCTACAGTGAAGAACACCAAAGAACCAAACACAGGACACACAAAGCACCATTACACACTGAAGAGATAAACAGGTAATTTCAAATATTGACAGATAAAAATAAAGCAAAGAGTGGCTCCACCCAGATGGTCAGGTCTCCTGAACAGGAACTTGAGATTTCTGCATGGAGTAGCCGGAGGTTTCCCAGCACCCTCATTTCTCAGTCAAAACAATCCCTCCAGATCTGCTCCTGGCAAACTGAAGCTGCTCTCACTCCTGGGGATTGCTGCAGTCATTCTGTTGATTTTATTGATTCTTATTGTCATGACAAATTTACAATACTCTCCACCACATTGTCTCAGATTACAAGATCTGAGATGGGTCTTGGGAAACAGATAAACAGCTCCCTTTGCTCCAAATCCCATTTGACTAAGAGAAATCAGAAGAACTTAAGTTCAGTCTGACCTGGGATTTCACAGTGACAGAGAGAAACAGAGACCAATCTTCTCAATATAATAAAAACAAACAGAAAAACACAGTTTTGTCAAGTTGCACATTTCCTTTGATTGAATTAAAAAAATTTTGGTTTGAGTATTTTGAAAAGAAATAAGAGTGATGGTGACGAACCATTCTGTTTTATTGGAAAGGACAGTAGTTAAGGTATTAATTGCAGAAATTAAAGTCCGATTCCTTTGTCTGAATGAGGATACTGAAATTGCCAGTCTCTGTGTAATTGGGCAATGGCTCAGGGTGGGCAGCTCCAGCTGTAGCTGCATCAATTGGCAATGGGGATGGAACTCTGGAGAAAATATTTTCTCATGTTTGTATTCAAAGAAAAAGTCATGGGGTCATTCTCTTTTGCTCATTGTCAGTGAATATTTTTGTATTTTATATCTAGGAGTATTTCAAAGAGACCTGTTTTGCTCCACTGCACAGCCTGATGAAGGGTGGTTAGGGAACCTGTCTCAGAATTTCATAATGATTGTCTATCTGCTTTGCTCAAACCAAGGCTGCCCAGCACAGGAACAGTGCTCTAACTACCAGGCAAGAGGAAGAGCTGTCATATCTTCTCTTTAATGAGCATTTAAAATACTCTGTTCTGCGCTTCCAGACAAACAAACTGTCACAGAATGTCATTATAACAATGTAATGAATGTATTTATATGCCTATGTATATATTCAGAAGGCACCTATCCCACTGAAGAAAAAGGCACTAATCTGCAGTTGCTGCCACTTGAGCTGTAAGGACATTTGCATTAACTGTTCTCTTTTTCTCACTGATGTGTTAATCTCTCAGTTTATAGCACCAAGCATTGTGCTGAGCAGGGAGAGTAATACAGCCCTGCCAGGTGGTATGTATTTAGCCTTACCTATTAGCTTAATAAAGCCCTTCGTTACATAGAGCTAAGATGGATGAAAAAATATTCAAGGTCTTTGGATCCCATAATTTCATTCTTCTGATTACTATGGGGAGTTGAGGGAAGCCTCTTATGCAAACTATATGGAAGTACAATTAAGTGGCTGCTAGGACACGCATAAAATACTTCTTCAAAACTACAGAACGATCCCAAGAAAAATCTTGCTGCTCAGTCAGAAGCTGCTCATACACTGTGTTAGTTGGACACACAACAGGATAAATCTCAGCTCAGATCCCTGCCTTGTTCTTTTCCAATGCAGACTACACGTCAACTATCCAGAAGAAAAAGAGCCTTTTCTGGCATGTCTGCATGTCATGCTTCAGGGAGTTCCCAGCAACCCAGCGACCACAGCTCACAGCTGCTGCTTTTGTCTTTTCAGTTTTCATTTTCACTCATTTTCAGGGCATTACAAGACTTACTCATTTTCTTTCAGAAGCTGAACTACTGTAAATGTTATGAAGAGTTTAATAATGTATAAAGCATTCCTCAGAAACCACCAGCCAAGTACCATATATTACAGATTCACAATGTTTTTGTCTACAACACAGAGCAAATGCTCAGGATGATGAAAACTGGACTCTTTGTACCTTCCTATGTGTGCTGCACTATGACAGATTGATTTCTGAAATTAAATAGCAAGAAAGAAAAAAAAAAAAACCCTCACATGAGGTCACATTCTGAGTTTTTGCTGCAGCGATTTCACATCAGCTATAGTTCGAAAGATGGAGGGGAAGCAAAAATTGGGAAAGAAAACCTAAAGAGTGAACTGCAGTTTTAATTTATTTTTATGTAATCCATTTGTGCTGAGGACATATCAATAGGTTATCATAAATAGCATTTATGTATTGAGGAATTTGGGGTCAAACCTTTGATTCCTGCACCACTTGCACTTCTGCTTACACTTTCTTTTATTTTTCACTCTTTAAAACTTTGATCCTCCCTTCTCCCAATTTTAGAGTTTGTTTCAGTGCTGTTTACTGGAGTTCTGGAGATCCAGCTATCCTCAGATGCATGTAAATTTTACTAAAATCAATTGACCTCTTCACTGTCTTTGAGTTGGAATATTTTATACTTCACTTGTGGACAGAGAAACATAATTGTTAGCTGATAGCCCACAGCTATGTTTTGGTTTACCAGCTCTTTGAGCCTGTCATTAAGAAAGCTTGATTCTCTTAGGAAATAGTCCCAGTAGAAGACCCTTAATCATCCTTCCCTAAGCAGAGACTATCAGAAATCTCATTGCACTTCCTATCCTATATGGATACCTAGGATCCTAACAATTTAATTATTTATGCAGCTACTGGACAGAATTCATTGAACACTGACCATAAAATTTCGATTCTCTAGCGAATCCAAAGGAGAGTTTTCTAGCATTGATGTTAGGTTTCGTTTGGCTGGACTGAAAAAGAAATTAAAGCTTCAATCAGAACATACCAAGAACTCCAATTTTTTGTTGCAGAAAGCTATGCAAACACCTTTTAAAACTCTGACACTTTACACAATGCTATACCCACTTCACCTTAAAAATCATTGTCTGAAGTGAAGCAGAATGTTGGAAATTACAGCTGAGAGGGTGAAGAGAGAGGCACTGAATATTTTTATTCATATTTATTAATCACAAGTTAAAAAAAGGGCTGAGAATTGGTGTCTGCTCAAGGAAGATGATGAGATGGGAGTAAAGTTTCTATATTCTAAATGTCTGCTTTACCAAAGCTCAGAAGAACTACTCGTGCAAATGTACAGCTGGCATGTGGAAAAAAAGAAGAAAATGGGTATTTTTCTACACTAAGACACTGAATAAACCCACTCATTCTTCTGACGCAGTGGAAGAGTGGGAGACATTCAGAAGCAAGCTGGACGTGGGACTGTGAACTTGTATTAAAATAGCAGCCATCATTAAGTTTTCCCCATGTTTTCTAATTAACACAATTTAAAAAAAATAATCAAATGAACCTGTCAACGCTTTGAAGTAAATTATTATTCACAGTGATTTGTTTATGATGCTTTTTTTCTCTTGCACTAATTTAGAGTAGGGATGCACTGACGAGGCTGCTTTATTGCTTAATTTTCAGTATATCAGTGTTGAATTTGCAATCCCACAGCTGGGTGCAATTCTCAGCAGTTCAGTCACATGAACAGAGTTGGGTACATTGAAAGTCAAAACTAATTCTTGGTTTCTTCTTCAATGTGCATATCTCATTAGCCAAAGAGGACTGTTTAGAAGCAATTAATAAGTGAAATTTACATTACATACACTGCTTATGCTAATTTATAACAATACATGGATGCTATAATTCAGACAACAAAGGTTCCAGGCCAAAGAACGCATGAAGTACACAGGAGAGCAAGTGAAAACAAATGAAAGAATTTAGTCAGAGGTGAGAAATTCAGTAGAGAAAGGTATGCATTTTCTTTTCTTAAAATTAAAAATTATTTCTGAGATGAATAAATTAGATGGATCTGAAGTAATAACAAGAACTTAAGAGCTTGTGCAAAGCTAGGAGCTGATAAAAAAAGCTTTGATTTTGGTGGTTTCTCTACAGAACTCAACTACCTTTTCTTTAGGATTGTCAGGGCTTTAATTTTTCATCCTTTTTGCTGAAAAATTTTTCCAGGCACATCCTTTCACCCTTCTACCCCACTTTCCACTACGCTTTTCCTGCTGAGGCTGAAAGCTGTCTGGGAGACCAACAAATTGTGCACATTCACATTGGGGCACATGGGCACAACTACACTACAAATAATAATACCCCTTTCTCCCCAGCCATCAGGGTCTTACCATGAGGCACTATGTTAAAAACCACTGAGGGTCTTCACCAGGAAGACCATTCATATTAGTTTTTTTCTTATTCCCAAATTAAACTAGCTGTATTTAATTTCATTTTAAGGTACTAAAGAGAAATTTTATTTGTGTAATGTTTCATGAGTATGTAATACCAGTAAATGAAACAGATCCACTAAATGCTTTCTTTTTTTTTTTTCGGTGAATTGTTTAAAAAAGAATTACAGCTATACTGGTTGCCCAGTTGCAGTAGGTAATGAAACTGCATCTATCATCAGCACAAAAGGAGACAAAACCTACCTACTACTGTATTCCCCTGAAAGCATGAGTCACAGACCTATTGAGAACAAAATATGGATGTCAGATGGTAGCCCCTCAGGCTGTCTGGCAACCTGCTTGCTGCTCAGAAAGAGGTAGCAGCTGCTTCATATAAGACTAATAAGGATGATAGAAAAGACTATGCTGGCTTTCACAGATCCACACCTGAAGAAAATAGGCAAGGCAGGCTGTATTTGAACCTCAGGAAATACACAAATCTTAGTAAATAGGCTTGGAAGCAAGTATTGGGTAGAGTTTTTTTACGGAGAATCAAGAACGATTCAGTCCTCTGATTCATTTTTCATTCTTTTTTTTCCTAATTGAGCTTGAAATCCTATTAAAAATGTAAATATTTAATGCTTTTTTACACTGTCCTACATTCTATTTGCATTCTTATACTGGGGATTTAAAATGAGTTATGAGAATTCAGCTGCCCACTTTGAAAATCCCACTCTGCTCAGCAGGCAGCCGGTGCTGGAATGCTGTGAAGAAGGGAGGGTCATATGCAGAAATCCACCAAGATACTGCAGGAACTTCCATATCAAAAACTGTCGGTTACTGGAGGCAAAAGGGCAGAAGACAGACCAAAAGTTTCCTATTATTCTAGAACAGAGACTTCATGTTTTTCTTTAAAGTTTTGAAAACATAAGGGTTTGGAGTGCTTTTTTATTTTAAAGAAAAAAAAAGAAGGGGAATATGGGGGGCTTTCTTGAGCAGATAATTTCAGTTACTGGGTTAGTCAGAAACAGTGTCTATAGAAGTACAGGTGAGTGCAGCAGGAGTAAATGCAACCTGTGGCTGATAAATTGGATTACTTTTAAAGAAAACTACAGTTGTGGGAACATTAAAAACATTTCCAAAAGGTGAACTGATTTCACAAATTACTTGACTTCATTAAAACACAACTGAAAAAAAAATCATATAGGCCTGAGATTAGAAATAAAAAAAAAAAAAGCAGCCATTGGTTTTTCAAAGTTTTTATATTCAAAATTCTTTTCATTAGGATACTTTTGTTTTCAAGCCTTCTCATCTCAAAAAAAAAAAGAAAGTTTTATTCTCTGTCAAAAACAATGTTTTGTTTAAGCTAGAGTGTTTAAAATAAAAAACCTCTTGATTCTCTGAGAAGCTAAAATAAATCTTGGCTTGCCCCAAAAGGTGCTTTGTTTTTCTCGTTCCCAGAACTTCTAGGAGAAAAAGAATCCTTTATTCATACAGCTGTAGTGAGGCAGAGGGGGAGAAGTGGGTTGCTGATTAGGGGAAAAATGCTGAAGTCTCTCTCAAGAGCTGCTGCAGCCAACGTATTTCAAGGTCTATTATGCCATAGCTGTTTCCTTTGTCCTTCCTTATAAAACAAAAGAATATGTTCCTCTTGCTTATTTTTGCTCCGCCTGCACACAAGACAGCAGATCCTAAACACGGAGAAGTGATAACAGACCTTTCTAAACCAAGCTTGGGCCAACCCTGACAGAAGCCTTTAGGTGGGTGCACCTAGAGATTTAAGTAGATACTCGTGCTTGTAGGAAGTTTGTAATTCAGCAGGCTGAAACAAAATGAAGGAGTACCAGACCATCATTAGAATGGTTGGACATTTCTCACTCCTTCAGAAACCCAGATGTAAACTGTACCTGCACAACAACTGCTCAGGTGCTAGTCTGACACCCAGAGAAGCGCTTTCTTTGAAGAACATTATTTTCAAATAAAGATCAGGTCCAAATATAAGATTCAATCTAGATTAAAAGATTCAACCTGTCATATTCCTTCCCATGACTTTACTTGCTTTCTGTTATTGGTGACAGGTGTCTCAGTAAAATTTAAATCAGCATAAAGAGTGGAATATCTAGAAATAGAAGTTTTAACATTCAAGTAGTCTATGGCAGGCTCCCCCTCCTGACCTGTGGGGAGCTGAAACCTTCCCTTCAGCTTCCAGCCTGTAAGGCAGACACAGTATTATAACTTCTTACTTTTTTTTCCTGCTTCCCTTTTTGGTATTGGATGTTGTTTGCAGCAGCCACTATTATGGGAAGTTTTAGACCATCTTCTCCAGAGGGTTCCTCAACTGCCTCAAAAAATGTGACAGCAAATGTCTTGTTCAGGCCCAAATCAGGGCTTAAGCTTCTTGTAAATGTATACATTTGAGAATTTAAATAAAAGCAAGCCTCTTGACAGTTCACCCACGGCTGACAGAATATGTAGAAATTGTTAAAATAATTTTCTAAATCAAGTTATAAAAAGATATTCAATGAAACTATGTCAAAATCTCATAAAAATAGGGGAGTGTCTTAAATGTCAAAAAGTATTTAAATGCTAATGAATGTCTGTTTCACATATAAATTAATAAGACAATTTAGGAAATAAAAATGATCTCCTTCCTCCATGCCCTATTGATTATGTGCCTGTAACACCTCAGTGAATAGGATACCACCCACTTCTTCGATCAGGCTTTTTACTCATTATGGATATTCTGAGATATCTTTCAAGCTTCAACATGTGTGTTTCAAATATGCAAGAGCTGTGATGGCTGAAGGGCAAGCTTGTTATCTATTCAGATAATGAACAGAGTGTTAAACGCAGCCATTATATTAAATCCTGGAAGAGGTTCAGTATTGTCATCCGAGTGATATGACGTGAATTTCTTTTATAAAAAGCTTTCAACACTTCTCTAAATTAGTTAATGAAGAAGTGAAAAAGCCTGACAAATTATAGCAATAGCACAAAAGTAAAAATATGTCATCCTCAATTTAAAATATCTGTAAAATGTTATTCGCATTAATACTTGTTTTAGGAACTTCCATGTTTAAAGGCATCCTGGTTATCATGCATGAGAAGAGGGTCTTTTCCTTCCAATTCCCTATCTGGGAAACCAGAGAGACTGGGGAACTCTCCTGTAGGTTTTATGAAAGAAAATTCTCCTGAGGTTTTATGGAAGAAAGGATTCATCCAGAAGTTTGTTCCAAAACCATTACTGAAAAGAACTCTACAAATACTAGAACTTTCAGTCTCCAAAGCACCAGGTTTTTCTGAAAATTACTGTGCTTGGATATGCATATATTTCAATGATAAAGCCATTTTCTCAAGGCCAATTTAACGTGTACATATCTTTCCAGTCCAAGCTTCTCTGGCTCTCAGGCTACACCACAGGTCAGCTGGTTTGGGGGGACAAAACAAAGCTCTACAGAGGCCTCCATCTCCCCAGCAGATTGCTTTTATTGATGAAAATGGAAAACCCAGGGTCCAGTTCAACACTGAAGTATCATTGTCCTGTAGACTCTCACCCTTGTATTTCTGTGTGGTAAAACATGCAGCACACGGAGCATTTTCTCCGACACTGTTGAAAAACGCTCTTCTGGAAAGAGCTGGATGGGAATTGCTGTCAGAGACCTCAATAACATCGACTGTTGTCCCCTTCTCTTTCAGAGACACGTGTTTCCTGGGCTCTGAAGTTCCATTCTTTCATCTCATGGAAAAGCCGGTGCTTCCCTCTCCTGCAAGGAAACAAACTGAAAATTATAAAATCAGAAAGGTGAAACATACAAGTTCTAAACATTTAAACATTTGGATTACCACTTAGACAGGTGTAGTCATATTATACTCAGAAGTTTATTGATTCATCTGTAACGATAATGTAAATCACAGGCTGTGACTAAAAAACTGGGTGCCCATGGAATCCTTACAAGTAGAAACACTAAAGTTGCAATTTTTTTTTTCTCATTTGAAGATTATAAAGAAATTCAATCTTTTACTCCTCTAAAAAGACCATTTCTGCTGGTTACTGTCACATTTTCAAAGGTACTTAAGCTTCCAGCCCATGTAAAATTTATGCTGTAGGAGACCTGAATTTTAAAAAAATCAATAAATATCTAATCCTCAAAAATTACAGCTTCAGATAGGCCAAATATTGATAGGTATCTGCACAGAACTTATGTCTTCAGCCCTGATATATAAATTTACACTTCTAATTTTGAAAATATTTTCTATCCAATGTGCAAAATGAATAGGGTTCCTTTTCCAACCTTCATTTTATACTTTGAAATAAAACAATAGTTGAAATTTTAATGTTTCATAGTTTTATGGGATCTTTTGTAAAGAAAATATTTTTATTTGTGTTGGGTGAAATAAAAATGTCCCTATGTTTCTCAGCACAACTGGTGGATCAAAGCTAAATTACCTAAACGATTTTGTGATAAATGTGCATTTGACCAGTAGACTCTTTCTCCTCTAAACTTTTTCTGTAGACTAAACAGAGGCAGGTGTTTCGGTTGCTCAATTAATCACAGAATCACAGAATATGCTGAGTTGGAAGGCACCCAAAAGGAACATCGAGTCCAGCTCCTGGCCCTGCACAGCTCCATCCCCAGAGTCACACCCTGTTCCTGAGAGCATTGTCCAAACGCTTCTTGAACTCTCTCAGGATGGTGCTGTGACCACTTCCCCAGGGAGCCCAAACAACAACTGGTTGAAAAACCTTTTCCTAATATCCAGCCTAAACTTCACGTCATTCCCTCTGATCCTCGCAGTTTTGATTTTTTTATGTTCTAAGGGTACTGTTTTCAACATAAAGATATTAATGTATGTATTCCGGTGCATCCTTAAACACAAAAAGAATCTTGTTTAATGCTTGGGTCAGTGAAGGACAGTGACTCATCAGGGATTGTGCTGCAGAGCAATTCAAAACTCCCAGGTAACATCAGAAGGAGTCAAATTTATCAATACAAATTAAATTCTTCAGAAATGTGTGATCAGCCAAAACAACATATCCCTGCTCCACAAGAAAGTTGGGAAGGGGGTGGCTTTCTATGGCACTCTTCTCTGATGTCTTGTTCCCCTAAAGGCCAGGATTTATGGGATTGTGAAAAAATAAAGCTTTCCTGTGTCGCCCAAAAGTGAATTAATTAATTCATTTTCTGTACAGCCAAAACTTCATTTTTGGCACTTCATCCTGCAAAATAGACGAAATGCAGAACACAAAAACCCATGAAGATCATAAATTATGAATTTCCAGCCAACAAAACCCACTGTGACTATTGTATCAGACAGCTGGCTTACAATTCCTAACACACTAGCATAATATACTACATCATGAACAGGAATTACAGCAGCAGGTATTAGAGAGGAGTGAAGTCACTTTTCAGCATTAAGTATGTACAGCTCTGTCTAGACATCCTCCTCCATCTAGATGTTTTCCTCCTGTTACAGGTTCTGCAATCTATCTGCTTGAATATCCTTAATATTATACAAGTTGCATTTAACAGTCAGAACTATGAAAGCAAACTTTTAAAAATGAAAACTGTTTTTCAAACTCTTTTTTTTCACCCTCCTTATTTTTGCTGTAGTTCTATGCTAATTTAAACATTAATCCTCTAAAACTTAGCATTTTTTTTTACCTCCTTTTGCAAAAAAGCCTGTGTTTCTAAATGATAAAAAATACAAAGAAAACACCTTTTTATTTCTGAAACCCAAACATCTGAATCTCGGCAATAATTAATACATGGAAGTGCATATACCACAAAAGATCATTATCATCAGATCTAAAGTGAGTGAACATATGGTGGTAAGTCAAATAGCACAGAAGTAGTATGAATAACAACACCAAGTCATTAGGTAAACAGGGAGGAAAGGAAGGTAACATTGCATGAAATAACTGGTGACAGGATAGCATTTGTGAGCAGAGTTTATGTTTAATGATGTTTCTTTTCTATGGGGCAACGGAGGGTAACATATGATGCCAGTGATGTGGACATAATTTGGGTGCATTTTTTCTAATTAAGTAAAATGCCCTTCAAAGCAATGGGGAGAAGATCACAAAAGTCAAATGCTGCTCTTCAGATTCAGACTTAAGAGTTCAGGACAATCCAAAGCACAGAGAAGGTTAATGTGCTGTCCTCCACATCACCCCTCCCCTCTCTGTATCCAAGCAAATGGCCCACGGGACTGCAAAGAGGCAGCTTGTTAAACCATTGCTGCACTCACCCAGGACACCCAAGATCACAGAGTCATAGCAGCATGCTGCAGACTGATATTATAATTGACAGAGCTGCCCTAACACAAGTGCATTGCTCCAGGATTCTGGACACACTGGATTTGGGGAGCTCAGGAGCTGGGCAATGCATTGCTGAAGTATAGGATGACATTACAGCAAAAGGATCCTGAAGCATTTGAATCTATCAAACACTTTGGATAGTAACCATCTTAAATTTTAATCTGGCACACGGTCAGCTATGACTGCCAGCTCTGAGAAGGAGGAGGGGAAGGACTGATATCATTAGAAAGGGTGCTGCTTAGAATTGTTTCTTCAGAGATAGAAATAGCATGAAGCTGATGGGAGCAGCTCCAGGAAGAAATAACTTTCCCTAGTGAAATCTAACAGAAATAGCCTGTACAGTAGTTTCACCATGTCACAGGGCGAATGGTGACAGTGCACAGAGGGTATTTCTATGCAGAAAATTACTGAGAAGCAGTAGGAGCAGGAGACATGCTACAAGATCAACATGACAAAGTGAGCAATTAGGCTTTCATGAAACAGAGGACAGAAATTTTTTGCACTCTGTCATCAGCTCTTAGGGCTGAGGCTGATGCTTATGACCTTACAGAGGCTGATCACAACAGGCCATGCTGGGTCAGGACCTATTGAGTTGCTACCTTCAGTGGAGGTGATGGAGTTCATTCCAAATGTAACTACTCTGAGGCATTAAACAAATAAAACATAGTATGCATTAAAATAACATTATTAAGGTTACAAAGGTTACAGAGTCAAGCATTTAAAAGCTACTTCTGCAGCCTTAATTCAGTCACCATTGTGTGTTTTCTCCATCTTCCCATGACTCTCCCTAATGCTTCTACACCATAAATTTGCCTTATAGTAAATTTTGTTCACTCTATGGCAACAGTGGGCAAGAGCTTGTAGGAAATATTACATGTACAGTATGGAAGAGCTTATAGAGGAACTATCTGTTCACCATTTGTTTGATCTTCATGGTTCAATATGTGGTCCCAGGATATATTTCCTGAACGATATGCAAACTGCTCATACTTAATCCCTCTCTTTCTGACTCACACTAATGTAACAGTACTTTAGATGCCTCAGTGAGGCACCCAAATTAGGGTACCTAACTAACTCCAGCTACAGTGAAATAGAAGTAGTGGCTTGCCATTTAGTTCTTAACACAGAAAGTCTCCTCTGTAAGGAGATAAATAAACAAACAGGGAAAAAAATGCCTGAACTTCAATTAAAATAATCTGCAATCACTAAGAAAGTAAGTCTACTACCACTCAAATGAGCACTGGTATATTCCCTTCCCTGTTAAGGTTTATTTTTGCCACAACTAGCACTAATATAAATGTTGCCGTATGTTTGCTGCAATCAGGAATCTCCATTATAAGCCAGTAAACAAGCCAGACGTTACCCTAGTTATAACTTAATTGCATCCTCTGGGAAAGGGACTGTCATCAGGTCAGCTTTTCTGAAGTCACAGCATTAACACATTTCTATCATTAAACCTTTCTTAACACAACCAGTGTTTGAACAGGAAACCCGTTAGCAAAAGCTACAGGTACTGGTGAAAGCAGCCATGAAAATTCACTAAATCAGCATTTTTCCAATATGTGATTGAGTTCCTGACGGGGTTTTTGTCTGAGGTTTTATACCACTTTCTCTGACATTCTTGGGTCAATTCTCTCTTACCTACAAAAAAATTTTCCAAGGTTGAACTGTGGCCAGCTGGACACTGCTGAATTCTTACCTCAGGCCTAACTGTGTGTTTGGGAACAAGTCTGGTAGCTCTGGTAACCAAAACGACCTTAAATTTTCTTTAGTTCATGAACCCAAATAAACATTATCTGAGAATAACTTACATGCAGAAATATTTTGTCACAATAATTTTGTAACACAGCAAAAACCAAAACCACAGGAAAACCAAAAGCCAAAAGAGAGGACATGTTATTGGTTATAAATCAAAGCATCTTTGTCAACAGATTTTAACAACTGAGTATCTATTTAAACAATTACTTTTCTTCTGATTTATAGTAGTATGATATCATCCCTCTGGAATAGCAGAGCTTGGAAACTTATGTCTTAGGACCTTTATTCAAATGAGCTTTTGCCTCCTTCCAGTGTAACTAAAGGCTCCAGGAATTAGGCGCCTATTTTTAGCACTATGAAAGCAGATAATTAACCTCAAGAAGTTCAGTAAGGCCAAATGCAAGGTGCTGCACGTGGGTCAGGGCAACTCCCAATAGTAATGCACACTGGGGGATGAAGAGATTGAGAGCAGTCCTGGGGAGAAGGGCTTGGGCACCGGGGGATGAAGAGCTAGGCATGAGCCAGCCATGTGCACTCCCAGCCCAGAAAGCCAAACATGTCCTGGGCTGCATCACAAGAAGTGTGGGCAGCAGGCTGAGGGAGGGGATTCTGCCCTCTGCTCTGCTCTGCTGTGGGGAAACCCCACCTGGAGTGCTGCATCCAGCTCTGGGGCACCAGAACGAGAAAGACACGGACATGTTAGAGTATGTCCACAGGGGGATCATGCAGGTGATCACAGGGCTGGAGCACCTCCTATGAAAACAGGCTGAGAGAGCTGGGACTGCTGGGAGAAGAAAAGCGTCTGGGCAAACCTTACTATGGTCTTTCAGTACCTGAAGGGGGCTTATAAGAAAAAATGAGGACAAATTTTTAGCAGGGCCTGTAGTGATGGTTTTAAAGTGAAAGAGGGTAGATTTAAATTGGTCATAAGGAAAGAATTACCTGCTCTGAGGGTAGCAATACACTGGCACAGGTTGCCCAGGGAGGTGGTAGACGCCCCAACTCTGGAATTGTTTAAGGCCAGGTTGAATAGACCTTTGAGCAACCTGATCAAGTGGGAGGTGTCCCTGCCCATGGCAGGGATGTTGGACTAGATGATCTTTAAATGCCCCTTCCAACCCAAACTATTTTATGATTGTTAATAATAACTAAATTGTTCAGAACATCAAATCTTTATCTCTGTAAATACAGCTCTCTGTGGTCTTCTTAATGAGCTTTTTCCTTACAGGTAACAACCTTTGTCTATTCTATCATATTTAGAAACATCTAATATTTATTTCAGTTTTTATTAGGATTTATTTTTTATGGGTTAGTACCTCTCAGATTTATGTAGTGACCATTAAGGGGGATGTTGCACTAACATTGCTCCCTCCACACCTTTCTTATCTGGGCCAGCCATGGTGTTTAGGACCTCAGTTTTGGCCCCCAGCTGCCATTGGGGTTAGGGTTCAGAGTTCCACAGGCCTACAGTTCCAGAGACACCGGGGCTGAAAAAGGCGTACCAAGGGGAGTGTGGCATTTGCATCTACATTGCTCCCCCCACATATTCCTAATCTGGGCCACCCGCAATGCTGGGGCCTTCAGCCTCAACTTTTAAGTACCCTTAGGATTAGTGTTCAGAGATCTACAAGGCCTTTGAAACTTTAAAACTTTAGGAAAAAACAGCTTTTTAAAACAGCTTTAAAACTTAGGAAAAAGAAAAGTCAAATACAATAAACCCCCAAACTGATGAATATTTATGGGATTTCCACGAAATAAAATGCCTTTTGCTTGTGAGACAAAACATTTTCATGATTATTTGATTATTTCTTTACAAATTTTACCTTATATTATTCTTTATTTTGCCTTTTGGAAATTGACTCAAGCTGTCAAAAAAACCAGTAATTCCAGCGTAGAAGCAAATAAGAGAAATAAAGTAGAAAAAAAAGAGGAAGAAACAAGGAAAAGCAAAACATTAGACACTCACTCATCTTCATGGCACTGAAGCTGTGTAATTACAGGTCCTCCTTTTGATCCTTCTTGGTCTACTTTCCTCCTTTGGCCTTGACTTTGGCCAAAACCCACACATTTCCTAAGTCCTCTTCCATCCACACCATGATGGGCTTCTCCACCACCTCAATCCCTGCCAGCAGCAAGGACAATGCACAGATGTCACCCAATTATTTTCATAGGTATCCTGCCCTGAAAACTTAATATCACAAAAAATTACAGCAATAGCATGCAATTTCTTACTTGGGTGAAAACCTCTAGTAACAGGTTTTGCAGCTTGATGGTAAACTGACATCCTTCTGTATTTTTGTTGTTGATGGAGGTGGCTAGTTTTCTTTTTTCTCTGCTCATTTTTCCTTCCTTTGACTTCAGGATCTTGAAGTTTTTGGATGTACTCTTCCACCTGAAGAAGACTAGGGGTAGCCTCATTTCTAATTGTTCCATACATCACCATGAAAGGTCATTTCAGGGAAAGAGCTGAGTGAATAATGGATTTGGGAGGTTCACTGACTGACAGAGAAACAATTAGGTGAGGTAAAACTGAAAAATGCCCATGCTATGTGATCAAATTAAGATTTTTTAAATTGTTTCATTTAAATAAGATATTTAGTTAATTTTGTAGGTATGTAAGTCTTCTGCAAAATCGTTCAAATTTTATTTCAGCTCCTGTAAAAACAGAGCATGGAGTGGAGTATTGAAATTAAACATTACACATATTCCAAAAGATACTCCTCCATATTTTTTTCAGCGAAATATCCAAAGCACTTAGAAAATTTAATCCAATTATGATAACTGCTTCGGTACTGCATTTGCATTTATTACCAGTGTTAACATTTTAGACGTAAAATCAAACCACTGTTTAGCTGGCTCAAACTTACTGCTTTATTTATGTGGAACATTTAGAAGGATTAGGATTTCATGCTTACCCAGAACAAAACCAGATACAGAAAACTCTTTCTGAAGGGAAATATCTACGTCCCCATTGCTCTTCTGAGAGGAGACCTTGCTCTGACAAGGGCTGAGTTATTAACAGTTTATAACTCATAATGTGTTAACAGCAAGCATGCAGCTCCTCTCTGACCATCTAATCCCCCCGAAGCAAAAAAAATCATCCTTATCTGGGTTTGCATAAATTCACATATTAGTTTTAAATAAAGATAGAGATTTTATCTGATATCAGAGTTTAACATTCTGACTTCAGTCTGAAAAACTGAACAGTTTATGGCTGATTTTCAGCAACTTTTGCTTACACAACCGAGGAGCTGACCCAGCCTTCGACTGCACCAAACAACTGTCTTGCCCCAAGAGAGCAGTAATGATAATTTAACTATTTGAAAGTCAGGTTTTTTTTAAATGTTTTGGTAGAAAAAAAAAAGATAAAAGAGCTAAACAACTAATGTTGGAGAATTCTGCCCTGCAAGAGCCAGTTTGAAGAGGTGGTTGACAACACATCTCTTGTTTTAAAGAAAGTACCAGAAATTACTGACAGCAAACAAGGGTTTGGTTACTCCATGTTGAATCTAAGGGGGATGGGATTTTTGGGTTTTATTAGCTCTACATGGGCTGGCATACTTGAAGAAGAAAGGTTTCAGAGCATTTTTTGGTAGTCAAATAAATTGACTGTTGAGTCACTGCTATAATTAGATAATTAAGATAATAGAGAAAAAGAAATTAAAACCATTTAGGCTTGTATCAGTCTGGGAAGTTATATGCATTTTGCCTGCCTGTTCCAGTCTTATGTTTGTAAATTTTAAGGCTGCTATATGTGATGATGATAGGAAGTCCTGCAACAGAGTCACTTTTTCAAGCAAAAAATGGTGTTTCGACTGCTTTGGTGCAAAATTTGGCTAAAAATGGAGAAGAGAAGAGAGGAGAAGAGAGGAGAAGAGAGGAGAAGAGAAGAGAAGAGAAGAGAAGAGAAGAGAAGAGAAGAGAAGAGAAGAGAAGAGAAGAGAAGAGAAGAGAAGAGAAGAGAAGAGAAGAGAAGAGAGAAGAGAAATCAATTATATCAAGATGCCTAAAATTATCATGCAGAAAAAGGAGAAAGGCATATGAGGAAGCAGAGAGAAACTCTAAAAGGGCGAACTCAGACAGTGAAAAAGAGCATAAACACAGAAACTGGAGGGTAGTCAGGGAACAGCAAACAAAAACTCTGAAAAGAGAAATGATGCTTAATTTCTACAGCCTGGACAGGCTTAGCAAAGTAATCTGTTAGTGAAGAATGGTGTTATTGATGTTAAGGGAAATGCACACTCACTGCGGAAATAAAAACTAAGTGAGAAACTGATCTGGGCAAAGGGGCACTGTTGTTTCTGTTTCATGAGCTGGAAACAAATGTTCTCTTTTTGCCCTTATAGACTCTCACTGCTCTGATAGTCTTGATTTTTCTCTTCACACATAACCATGGCTAATTTGTGCCTGTTTATCCTTGTACCAGCATTATTCACTAGCTAAAATGAGTCTTGTCTCTCTTCTGTCTGCTCTTACAATTTCAGAGGGTGAGCATACTGCTAATCTGCCCCCAGCTTGTAAAAACAAAGTGCATTTAGTCCCAGAAACTCTTCTTAGCCTGTGTTCCAGTCTGAATTTATTTGTTTCCCATGGCTGGCCAGAAGGGTATTCCACAATCAGGATAGGCTCTCACAGGCTATATATGCATGGGAATGTAAGAAGCAGGGTTCAAAATCACACTTTTTCACACTCAGCCCAAAGTCAAGTGCTTTATAGAATCACAGAATCATTTAAGTCAGAAAAGACTTCTAAGATCATTGAGTCCACCTATCAATGTAGCACCACCATATTCACCACTAAACCATGTGCCTGAGTGCCACATCCACAAAATTTTTGAACACCTCGAAGAACAACAATTTCACCCCCTCCCTGACCATCCTTTCAGTGAAGAAATTTTTCCTAATATTTTATTTAAATCTCCCCTGAAGGAAACAATACAGAGGAACATAAAACAATAAAAATATAAAAGCAATAGAGGGGAACACAACCAGATTACAGGATCATATTTGGTTATCTTCTTTTTACATAATATTAATGAATCATAGTCATTGCGTAAACAGCCAACATGTGCAGCAAGTAATTTTTTCCTATTAGTCCCTAAAGTCATAATTTTCTTCTTACTCTGTTATTGCCATCATCATTCATCTTCTTCATCCTGTATGATGTTTAACCCTCCCCTGTATCAGCAATTCCTTTGTGTCATCATTAAATTTTAACAGATCAACCACATACCATGAGCCGAGATTAATAATGAAAATGTTAGATGAAATAAGTCTCTAATCTAGTTTTCAAGACAATTGTCTAACCAAGAGTTTACTTCAACATTTCACTTTTTCTCTTTTAAGTCTATTCCTTACCCATTTTAAAGTTCTTGTGCTAATCCCTGACTTCTCTATTTAGCTAATAATTTTCCTTGTGGAATTCTATCACATGCTTTGTAAAAGTCTAAGTAGATTAGATGTATTTCATTTTCTTTTGTCCAGAAAATCAAAGGAAAATGGAATCTTAATCCAGCACGATCAAGTACACCTTGGTAAACCCAAGTTGTATTTTATCACACTTTTTTCTATATCTTAAATTACCTTCAAAATCTAGAATCTATAGAAATGAGTCCAGAAACACAAAAGATAGTAATTATTTTTTTTTAAAGGTTGTGTCATAACTATGATATAATCATAGCTATATAATCTTTTTCCTTAACCTTACTGCATAAATGCCTCTGCTCTCTGCTTTATGAAAGCAGTGAAACTTCTGGTGCTTGTTTTAAATCAGTTATATTTTACTTTGTTCTTAAACTTTCTGATCTCAGCAACACTGCATTTTCTGAGCATGTTTTCTAACTTCTGGCATCTCATTTTGTACAGCAGAATTTAGAAGAAATTAATTAATCATCTTTAGTTAGCAGGATGCTCCAAGCCACAGGATGACTTTCTGGATTATTTGCATCTTCATTTGCTGAGTTAGATACAAACAGAAGAAAACTTTACTTTTGGGAAGCTGGATCCTTAGTGTACATAAGGCTGCAGCTGTATTTCTAGACCCTATATCTCATATCTCATCTCTGGATAAAGAAGTTCAAAGACATCTAGTGACCAGTTAAATACCTGGAATGAAGGCCACTTCATTTCTTTGACACAGCAATATGCTTACTAGAATTATCAGAGAAAAATAGTCTCCTATTTCCTCTTGCAAACTCTTTGGTCTCATTTTTCCTCCCCAAACATCTGCAAAGGTTCACCTTCTTCCTACAAACCCTGCCTCCCAAACTTGACTTCTTTTGAAATTATCCCATTCTTCCTGCCACACCTAAAATTCACTCCTACTTTCTGTTTACTTTTCCTTCTTTATCAACTCATAACTTCTTTCAGCTGCTAAGAAGCCACTTTGCTTCCACATCAAAACATATTTTCTGTAGCACTGAAAAGCCTGAGGCAGGGCCACTCTTCTCACCTGACAACAGAGTAAGGTGTCCGTCACTTTCTAGTGCAAAATTGTATGGATAAAGCATGGGATGAAAAAGAAGAAAGTATATATAATAAGAAGAAGCATTCTTCACATCATTAAACACTCTGTGGAAAAATCAGTCATGAGGAACTACCAAGAGGAATGAATTAAATGAGTTTGTATAACAAGTAGACTTGATCTCCCTCCTGCACAGAGGCAGTTTCACTTGTTGCAAAAGGTGCTAGTAAATCAGTGTCTCCTAAAACAGCAACTTTGCCACAAACCCCAAGATGATGCTGAACTGAGAAAGGCACTGGTACAGGAACCAGTGAAATGCCAACTTATCCCAGACGTGAAAAGTGGAATGCTCTCCTAAAGGCTGGATACAGCAAAATCTTCATACCCACAGTTTTCAGACAGAAGGTTCAATGGAAGAAGTAATAAACTATCATTTGTGGTTTAATATATTAAACATTTTAATATCACAAATTTGGTGCTGATGGTTGCTTCCACAGATTTTTGATCAACATGCGCCAGTTTTCATTGTGCAAAATTATATTGTGCCTTATCCATCCTCTAGTACTCTGCTCCTCAATACTTACACCATCTCCTAGCTGGTTTTGTTGTTTGAGCTGAAATATTAACCTTTAAAGCTGCTGTGCTGGAAGTAGCTTTCAATCAAATAAACCTACATCACACAATCACTGTACTTTCTCTTTGAAACACAAATTCTCTATTTTTCATTTAACAAGAGTTATTAAAAAAAAAGAAAAAGTTCAAATTTTTTTTCCTGTTAAGCAGATTTCACCAAATGAAACCATATTAGAAAATGAGATGAAACATGAAATGGATTGATGATATTTTAATAACACGGGGTATTACAAAAATGAGCTTGAATTTTTCACTGTTACCATTATAGCCTTGGTATTTAGGGGTCACAATTGAGTAAGTAGATTGTATTGGAGTGAAACTATAGCTCAAAATTTCTGGGCTACCAAGAGTTTTGCAAAGCAAGCTATGGGAAGAATTTTTTTTTAATTTATTTTTTACTGGTTGTACACATTCTTCTTCACTCCTTTTGGCTGCTTTGAAAAAAGTAAACCACTTTTTTTTTTTTTTGTATAAACAAAATGTTCTTTACAAAAATTTCTACATTTCTGGGTATTTTGTAAGCATTTTATTTGAAACATTGTAGATTTTTCCAGTTCAAGAAAAAAATAGCTACCAAACAGATGCACTAGCTATTTCAAAATAATCCCTCCTGCTACACCAACAGAAAACTGCACTGTTGATTGCCACTGCTTAATATTGTTTCCCACACATTTAAAAAGCCATGATTTCCAGAGTGAAATATCCAGGACAGTTCACTGAAATGAGGCTTGGCATCCAGATTGCCTGCCTGGCTGTAATCACCCTTCGAGTTATTGAGCTTGTAAATCACATATCAAAACATGGGCACACATCAATTAATGTTCTACTGGAAACAAATCAAGGACAATCCTACAGTGTGACATTCTGCCAGTTTTTATTTTCAACAGACATGGGGAAGGAGCTGAAATGTTTGGTCACAGCCTCTATTTACCCAATCTGTCTTATATACTATTGCATAATGCTATCGCAATATTAATATGCAAATTCCCACTCAAATAAAGCCATGCTTTCCCTGTTGATTTTCAGCAGACCTTCTGTTACAAAGGAAAATACTTAGCACTTATATTGCTTTTTCATCTTCAAAACTTCTTTAGTATCTTTTAATTAATCCTTCTCCTTTCAGTTTTCTGACCCTGCATTAAGTTTTCTGCCTCCTTTACCCCTGTACTCTCAAGGTTACGTCCTCCTCTTGATGTCTCCCATAGATGTTTCATGTTTTCAAAAATGATCTTCCTCTCATCTCTTTTTATGCCTAGAAAACAGACCTCAGGAGTCTGGCCAGAAGAAAGGCCTAGTCAAGGGCAAAGGAAGTTTCCAAAGTGAAAAAGAAACAAAGGAACTCTATTTCCAGGGAATACTGATCCCATCTAGCACAGCTGCTGCTTTTTCTTAGCAGGCACGTCAGTCTGGTCTCAGTCAATCTCTGGAGGTGCAGCAGCGACTCCTCTGCAGGACATCACACAAGCTGTGGCTCAGCTGGCCTCAGGGATACTGCACCTGGGCATTCAGTCCAAGAAATAGCAGTAGCCTCTTACAGAGAGCAACTTCTCCTCAAAGAGGATTTCTGCTGCAAAGTGTCGTGTGGGAGGCAGAACACTCTTAGGTCCTGTGGGAATTTCCCAGCTCACAGGGAAAACACTGATTTGTGTTATAAAAGGAAAACTCTTAGTCCAGATTTATACTCTTAGGCATTAAGATCCCCTTTTTTTATTACTCTATTTTAATGTTTAATTAATTTAGTATACCCTGAATCATTTTTATTTACTGCATGCTTTCTGTAGATGTTTTGATGACAATTTCAAACACTGGGCTACTAATGCATAAAAGCAGTTGAGGTGCTGTGTACCCTTCTGAAGATCAGTCCCAAAATGGGCATCACTTCTGACCTGCTTAAACTGTAAACCCAGGACTTCACCAGTGCATGGGGCAAATGCTTATCTGCTGCAAAAGGTTATATTTTATTCCCACAGCACAGATGGGTGCACATGGGACTTGGCAATGAGCTTCCATAGAAAAGAAAAATTCTTGTGGTGCTCCTGGAGTCAGGCATCTGCATTTCAAAGCGGACGAAAGGTTTTCTGTACTCGAGGGAGGGAGAACTGGACATTTAAAGTCACAATTTCTATCATAGCTATTGATGGAAATAAGCTCAGATTGTTACAGCTTTCATATGATATTTTAGAGTGAGAATATGATAAATGCTACACCGTAAAAGGAAATATTTCTGTTATTTCAGTGTATCATCTTGACATATCAAAATAAATCTTACCTTTTTTTTTCCCCTGGTAGTCTCAAGAGACAATACTTCTAAATTAGCAGTAATTTTACTCTTTATTTAAAAATCTTTTATTTTCACTTTATCTTCTGATATGTGTAGGGAGTAAATAATAAACTATCCACATCTCCAGTTACCAGGACATTCTACTTGTTTTTAGAACACTTCTTAACCAAGAGCCTGTGTTGTATGAAGACAGAATTTAGAGATGACTCAAAGAAAACAGGTACTTGGTGTGTTAGCTGATATACTACATACATTGCTCTGTTCCTGCATTTCAAATGCAGGATAGACAGTCATATGGTTAATTTACAATTAACATCAGATATTAAATGTATTATTAAGTCTTCACAGAGATGTATGTTTTTAAGCCTTTTAGTCCTAAGCCAGCATCACTGGTAGTGTGTTTGTATCTAGTAAAACTGTGATCCTGGACACAGACATAGATCTGTGTTTGCTTGCACTGCATACACTCTGACTTTCCTGGACTTTCTAGATTGTGCCAAAAATCACTAACTATGATTAAACTTAAAAGGATCAAGTGAGAGCAGATTGTTAACTTAAGTAATTGATCATTTAAGTAGCTTGATATCTTCTGAAAACATTCATGTTCTTCTGGGTCACTACTTTTAGTTTGTCTTGCACTGCTTAGGGTTTGGAAATTTATACTTTTATATATATATATATATATATATATGTATATATATATATATATATTTCTATAGGTATATATAGTCAGATTGCCTTTGTCCTCTTTTAAGGGAAGAAAACCCCAACAAACAAAACAACTACTCAACTTACTTCCCTTCACACCCTCTTAAAAAAAAATCATAGTTACTATGGAAACAGCTATTAAACAGAGAGTAGCAGTAATTAATAACATCTGCAAGTGCAGTATGAAGTCTACAAAACAATTAATTCCAGCATTTGGAGTGGTTTGTGCAGATCTACCCTTTGTTGCTTTGAAAGGAATGGCAGACTGTACAGACCCAATTATAACAAGGGGGCTTAACATTACCATAGTGATGTATCATGGCTTGTGAAATAGTTTGGACTGTAGAGGCATTAACCCATATAAATAAATGACATCATTATTATATAGCTTAATGGCACATGATTCTGGAAAGAATTAGACCCATAGAGATATTATGGGCAAATGCAAAAATTGTATTTTATCCTTTCAAATAGAACAACATAAAAATCTCACTTGCTGCTGAAATGAGAGCAGAAGCTTGAACTGTAACTTTTAAATCCATTTCTTCATTTAAATTATAGAGACATGGGCAGATCAGATGTGGAAGTTTACCTACAGATGCTTTTATCTTTTGACTTTTCACTTTAAAAGTCAAATTGGAATTTTTTAAGAACAGCCAATTAAAGATTTTTAATAAATCATGAAAGAGATGAGAGAACTTATCTGTCTTCAGGCTTTATTGAAGGAGGAATATTATAAATATTTATTTGTTATTTTATTATTTCTTAAGGCTACTTGGCATAAAATCTACCATCTATCCCACTAGATTCTCTCATTAGAAACTCTGAGTATACAAAAGACTCAAATTTTCCTTAAACCATTTTTGCAGCTGGTGTAAAATGTGTAGCAGAAGCTGTTTTATCAGACTGAGGTATATTGTGTTATACAGGAGGGAGTTCTGCCTTCACCCTGAACCCCAGTGTTGGGTCCTGTGCTCCTAAGCCAGGAGCTGTGTGGCCTTTGTTACCTGAGCTAATAATCTCTGCTTAGGGGCCAAGCACATTAGATGGGGCCTGACAGCAGCTGACGGGGACACCTGGCTCTGACCCAGCACATGGCAAAGCTGTGTCAGCCTGTGCTGTGCTGCCCTGGCATAAGACTTGACTTCTTCTTGCCATGCTTTTTGCCATCTTTTATAACTAAGTGGACAAGTGCACATCAGCATGTGTAGACAATATCTCGCTTGGTGAGCTCATTCCCTTTTTTCTTTGTTACCCCTCCTACTTGTATCTCTTCCTTACCAGCACACAGTTTTTCTTCCCTTTACTGTCTCCTCTTCCTAATGAATTTTTTCCTCCTCACATTCCTGTTTTCCTGATTCACTTTACTTTTCCTCACCTATTTCCTTTCAAAAATTTTATTTTCCTTTTACAATATGTAATGAAGACTATACACATGTCTTTATTTCCACATGCATATCCTTCCTTCTTTATATTTACTTTCCTGTTCCTGTCTTATTTTTGCTCTGTAATCTTTCATTCTTATTTTTTCTCCATCTCCCTGGCCAGTATTCCTTCTAAGTTATTTTTGTATTCACTACCAGTTTATAAAGCAAATTAAACAGGATACCAATACCATCTCAACAACCTATTTTAGGATAGGGTGAACCATTCTGTGGGGGTACTGGACTATGTCCATTGACTACAACTGGATTGGATAAGAAAAAAGGAAACCCTTTTCTCATTGTAGGCAGTCCATGAATATGTCATTCAATGCAGAATGTGAACAGCAACAACTGTGTTCCAAAAGAAGGAGTCAAATACAACCTTCCTACTAAACTTTAGCTTACCCTGTTGAACTTCCAAAAGGCAGCATCTGTGGCTGAATGGCACAACAGCACCCATTTTTTTTGCAGGAATATTGCAGTAAAATCTCAGCAATAACTTTGGAATGCAGCTTTTGTAACCACCTGGTTAATTAGGTTAGATGGATTAAGTAAGTATGAGATGTTGAGATGGCTTCATTCCATTTGGCTGATAGTGGTTTGCTATGATTATTCTGTTGCCATCACACAGAGTGCCTCTCCACTCCCTCCAGTGGGTCAATGTACCTTTTTTTAGTCCTGTGAAGTTGCAAGAGACCAGATTTCAGGTGAGTCCCATCCTTACATTTAGAAAAGCATTTAGTGGTGTAAGAATTTTCACAGGGTGAAAAAATGGGGAAAATTCTATGATTTATGAGGTTAAAGAAGAAATATAGATATATATTTGGTTTCAAGAAAGAACTGTATATGCTTCAAGTCAGTGGAAGGGATGGAATAAACTAAGTTAGAATAGATTGGGGACTGGGTAGAAAACAGACAAGGTTGTACAAAAAATATTGTGTCAATCTCAACCATATAAAACATGTTATTTGTATAAGACTGCTCTTAGAAGTTATATTTATTTACAAGTTCAGAACATACCACAGTTAAACATTTATAATTGGGGGTTTTCTCCATCATGATTACTGACATTTACGGTTTTCTGAGAATTGTGTCACAACATCAATATGAGATTTACAATGAGCACTTTTACATTATACTGTGAAATATAACACTGATTCATGAACAAAAAAAGTTAATTTTCCTTTGAAACTCAGAAACATAACAATGATAATATCAGAACAAATACAGAGACTTTCAGCACCAAACTACTATCTCCATATAGTGCTACAGTCTAAGCTCTGCTTAGCAATGACTAAAACATCCCTGTGTTATCAACAGTGTTTTCAACATAATTCTAAAGCAAAGCCCCATACTAGCTACTCTGGAGAAAAACAACTCTACACCAAGCAAAACCAGCACCATGGATGAAGATTTAGACTGGCTCTTTGTTATAAAATATTTTTCTTGGTATTCACTGAGACAATATTTATCGTTCTGGACTCCAAGTTTCAATATTAAACTATCCTAAAATTACTGTTGGTTTAACTGCAGTGCCAAAAAAACCCAAACATACAAAAAAACCCTTCCAGTGTGAAAATGCATACAGCCCTGCTCTAGTGACTAGAATTAGAATGAATGCTTTCCTCAAATCTGACAATAACAAGAAAAGCATAAACAGTCATGTCAGATAGTGAAAGTTTTGCTACTGGATCCAGCATGCTTACTCAAATATGAACAAAAGCAAGGGTGAGAACAAAACAATGTTGATTATCTTGCTGCTGGATGTAGGTCACAAAGTTTTTGCAATATAAATTATATGAAATTCAAATATGTAAAACAATTCATCTCACTTGCAATGGGCTGGATCCTGCATTTCCATCTGGTGCAGACTTCAATAAGAGCATTTTTACCCCTGAAATTAGAAATTGAGATCAGGCTGCCTGCACTCTTCAGTCAGTCCTGCATCAGCAAACAGAATGAGAACTATTCAGTTAGATTACCCCTTCCTGCCCTATGTAAAACACAGACATAAAGAAGACATTACATGCCAGGAAGAAAATAGTATTTTGGTATGTGGCATTGTTTATCATACAACTACAGAACCACAGAATCATTTAGGTTGGAAAAGATTTTTAAGATTATATAGTTCAATCACTAACCCAGCACTGCCAAGTCCACCACTAAACCATGTCTCTACGTGCCACATCTACACATCTTTTAAATACCTCCAGGTGTGGTGACTCAACCACTTCACTGGGCTGTCTGTTCCAGCACCTGACAATCCTTCCCATGAGCAAATTTTTTCTCATATCCCATCTAAACCTTCCCTGGTGCAACTTGAGGCCATTTCTGCTTTTCCTATTACTCGTTACTCATGAGAAGAGACCGAGCACCACCTTTCTAAAACCTCTTTTCAGGCAGTTGTAGAGGGTGATAAGGTCCCTCCTGAGCCTCCTTTTCTCCTGGCTAAACACCTCCAGCTCCCTCAGCTGCTCCTCATCAGACTTGTGCTTTAGACCTTTCTCCAGGGTCATGCACACAGACCTTGTCACACTTTTTGCCTTATTTCAGCAAGCACATTTTGGCTGAACCCAGTAACATCTGGGGGTGCCATCTAGCAAAGTACGTGTTACACCAAGCACAGAGGGGGAACGTGCTCAGCACAATGCTGATCAGGGCTGGCAAGACTAGAGCCAGCACAGATTTATTGCCTACAATGCCCCCATAAAAGACACTGAAGGCACATGGTAGCTGTGTCCCATCTATTCACACAAGTGCTACAATCACTGCAGATGTTGTCTTAACCTGTCACTGGCCTCAAAAAGTTTTCTGACAACGCTGATTACTGAAGAATGAGTTTATATACAAGCATAAAACCAGATTAATAAAACTTTCATTCTGGTGCTAACCTAATAAATTTTGATTTTTCAGAAGTGGTTAAGAGACAGAGGCCCCTGCTCTTTTGTCTTTTATGCTAGACTTGCAACAGTGTAAATAATACATAAAAACATAAATAATATATCCAGAAATTGAAATAAAAGAGAAAGGCTTGATCATTAATTAATACTTGCTACTGATTAAATGAACTGAGAAGAAGCCTTTGATGCAAATTAAATTTTGTAGTTTTGCAATAGGAAATTTTTTTCTGCCATATGGACTACCATGGTCAGTTGAAAGATTCCCAGTACTTTCAGCAGAATCATAGAATAGAATCACAGGATCTTTTAGGCTGGGAAAAATCTTTAAGATAAGAGTCCAACCATAAACCTAACCCTGCCAAGTCCACCAAGTAGCTACAAAGACTTTCTGTAAGATGCCTCATTATAGCAATACGTGTCGCTCCTGGGCTCCTTCACAAAAAGGTCTCGGTCAGATATGGCAGGCAATAAATTTATAATGAGGTGAAGTAAGAATGAAGAAAGACTTACTTTTGTTGTTTGTCATTCAAGCTTTTAAAGAAAAAGACTTGTCAGCTGTAATAGATCTTTAAGAATCTCAACACATATAAATTATAAGAATTTCTGCAGTGCAATGTTACTGTGAAGTACAAGCCACATATTTAAACCAGTGACTCTAAAAGAAAATAGTTTAATCAGCAAATGTAAAGAAATTGATTGTTTAGGAGACTAATGGCTTTTTAAAACTTCATGATGAAACTGCACTTGTGCTTCTTTTTTATGCGTTATGGGAAGGTGAAGACATACCAATAAACTTATCTCTGCTAATTTTATGTTTTAAGTCAATCACACTTTCTTATTGAAGGTAATGGGAATTCATTTGAGGCCTATTACTCATACCCATACACAGCTGTAGGATGAAGTCACCATTTCCAAATTTTCTGCATCTTTATTAAATACCTGGAAAATTAATGAATTTTTGGACCACAAATAATTAGATGAACCAAAGACTGGGCAATTAGTAAATAACAAATTGCTCATGGATTAAGTCCTGCTTTCTTTTTTTCCCCATGCTTCAGGCTGGCATTGGATTCCTGAGTTTTGGATTCAAACAAAGGCAAAACTTCAAAATCTGACTTCCAGCCTCACTTAATTTTACAGGAAAACTTTTATTTGATTCCACATTTTCTCAAAATTGGACTCCAATTCAAGTTTGCTTGTAAATCCTGTGAAGCTTGCATGTTCATCTTGAGTTGTCTATCACAGATCTTCCCAGAACACCACATAGCCCTTGTCAAGCTCCATTTTCCAGCCCTGGCTGCTCCTCTACACCTCAACCAGCTTGATTGGAGCTAACCTGTGTATTTCTCCTCCATGCTGGAGTCACATACAGACAACTTCTCTTTCATCCCTGTGTTTCAGTGAGCTCCACAGGCATTCATTTACACTGTTCACAGTAGGATTACCTTGCAGAGGGTCTTGTTATATAGTTGTAAATAGCACAGTAGAATGGAAGCTTTGAATATTTCTCTATTAAATCATAGCAGTATTTTCTCTAGAATCTTTTCCACTTTTCAGCTATTGTTCTGTGTATTAGTACTGATGAAAGAGTCACAATCCAAACCTTACAGCACTAGGTGGGGTGTCAACCCACCCATACATTGCACAATTCCATTGCTAGCCACGTGTTACTGCTGTTGGAACTATCAGCAGCTATAATTACTGCCCTAAGAACCTCTAAAACCACCAGAAGTGTGGCTTACAGAAAATTATACTAATGGTGAAAGAAACATTCCTGTGTAAACCTATATTTATCTATTTATTATTTTGTATTATCACTCTCTGATCTTCTGGTCTCCTTTACATTATATTGAAATGTGAGTAAGGGTGGTCTTGCTTATTCTCACCTGCTGAAACCATTTCCTGTGTGTGTTTGCATAGTTACTTGCACCCTCTCTTTCCCAGACCAACATGTGAGTACTTCCCTGCTTACCCCCTCCAGTGGATTCTCCACTGGGAGAGCACCTCTTTCCCAGCTCAGTGCCCACAGCTTGCTGAACAGGCCCTTGGGGGCAGCACTGCTGGGAATTTGACATGAACACTTTCCTGCTGAGAAATGGCATATGCTCGATCCTTCAGGTAGGGAAGGAGATGGGTGGGGCAATCCCTTTTATTCTGGAGGGATGTTGCCAATCCATTACTGTGTTGCCCACTGCAAAACTGTTGGCGTTTTGGGGCACAACTAACTGAAAAACATCTGGTTCCTGGTAACTCAGCAGAATTTAGGCATGAACTTGAGCCAAACTCGAGTCCTATCAAGGAGCAGAATCAGTATTTTTGTCCAATATTCTTGTTCATAACTGAATTAATGTTAACTTGATACTGATAATGCTACTCTTAAGTGTGAGACCCCAAGGATGAGGAGATGCCTTAAATTACACTTTAAGAAATAAATTTGTCATGGTCTTGTGCAACCTGTACTAGTTCACATTTCCACCCCCTTTCCTCTGTGCATTTCTCCAAACCTTTAATCTACTCCCCAACACCTTTCTACCCCAGATCTCCTCCCAGTACATCCCATGGGAAGCAGGACTTTTGTGCCACAGGGCCATGACTCTGCTGTTACCTTGACATCCCTGTGGGGAAGCAGAGGTACTGAGGTGAGCAGTTACAGGTAAGCATCCAAAGCACTGCCCTTTCATGTGGCAAAACTGCAAGGCCTATGGAGATGTACAAAAGCTGGGTTATAGATACTCTTCAGACTGTTTGAGTCTAAAGGCTGCAGAATCATTTTAGAAAATGCTATTTCAGACTTTCCTCCAAACCCGGAATCCTACGTACCTATAAGTAGGTGGATAGGTGAAGACAACTGGGAGTTCTTCCCACCAGCTCCCAAGTGCCAGCTCCAATCCAGAAACAATGTAGATGAGTGACTGCATGCTTTACAGATTGCAACTGAAATATCGTGCTGGCTTTGAGCCCGGGCAATGTGAACACTCAATTCTTCATTTGTGTATCTCAGTTTTGATCCCTTTGCCACCTTTAAAAAAGAGATGAGCACTTTCCCGTTTTATAGAAATTGTTGTGAGTTAATACATTCATGATGTGATCCTTAAATACAAAAGAACGTGACAACAACATGAATACTCGGTCTGCTCTTTCATTTTCACCTGTTGAACCAAATAAATATATTCAAACATAAATATGTAAGCACGTAAAAAGAAAAAAAACAAAACCAACCCACAGATCGAAAAGAAAATAATATCTGTTGCAGAACTTTTAAATGCTTTAGTAAATAAGCTCAGAAATATTTCCCTGGATTACTTTCTGCATTTTTACCAAGAACGTATAGTTGCCACAGAGACTGGTGTGCGTGAACATGGGTAAACGAAAGGAGGGGAGAGGGAATGCGTCCTCTGAATTTCCAGAGGGATCTGAAATGAATATCTGGGTTAGCGATGCGGGGGCGAAGCCCGAGGACTCCCGGCCGTGCCCGGGGCCGCTCCCCAGAGGCGCTCAGGGACCCTGCGGGCCCGGGACGCTGCAAAGGCCGGGGGCGGCGCGGGGGCCGGGCAGGCTCGGCGGGGCTGAGCAGCGCTGCTCCCGCCGGCCGCGGCGAGAGCGGCATTTATAGATACATCCACAAAATATCTATTTAAATCGCAGCCCAGACTGGTGGCACACGGGCTGTGTGCGGCTGCTGCTGCCGCCGCCGCCAAGGGAGGAGGGGGCTGGAATTAAAATAAGGCACGAAGCGGTTTTAAAAATAGCGTGCGGGCTGCGCGGGGCGGCGCGGG
>VWZT01000793.1:235759-270017 GCA_013397055.1 Pachycephala philippinensis
TTTTTTTTTTTTTTTTAATGTCCCTGTACATGTGGTGATAATAAATGCAAATTATTTGGATCCACAAAGCATTTTTCTGTTTTACGTATTTTATGATGTAAATTGTGAATGGACAATTTTTTTATTTGTTTCCCTCCTAGGTATTTATGCTGAAACCTCAGAATTAACAAATTCTTTAGATTTACATTTTATTAAATATGAAAATTCAGCTGTAAACATCGAAATAGATACTAACCATAAAAGATGAAATTTCATTGAAATAAATCAGCATTATAGAGGTTCTTGCCATCTTTCATTTTGCAGTGATGCTATTTTCAGAACTGCATTGCTCATACCCTGCAAAATGATTTTATCCAAGAATTCAGCTGCTAGAAAGAGAACTGGAGCTTGGCAGCACATTAGCCTGAAATGTATTAATTGTTAAATAGAAGGCCTGTTGTACAGATCTTAAAAATATTTATCTAGCAGAGCATTTTAAATTGATGGAAGCATGGTCAAATTCTTACTGCTTTGATGTTTTGTAACAAAGAAACAGCCCAGGCTCTAGTTGCCCACTGGTAGCTGTGATCTGACAGGTTTGTGCCTTGGTCCTTTCTTGCCTTCTGCGAGAATCCCGTATCCAACGTAGTGTTAGCGTCTAGACCAATATTTGACTTAAACCTCTGTGAGATAGGGATTGCAGTTTAGAAGCATTTTAGTAGAGAAAAATGACTCATTCTCTCTGTTGCTGACCATAGTAGAAGTAGAATTGAGCCCCAGATTGTTTTGTACTTCTTTGAAGCAATACCTGGGCTTTTAATCCCCTATGCTTGAGCTGCATGTTGTTTTTAGAGTGCTCATAAAGATGTTTATGACAAGAGGTGATATTTTTGATGGCAGAAAATACTGTTTTCTAGTGCCTTGTTAACAAATTTCCTTTAATAGAAGAAAAGATTTACCAGAAAACAACACTGGAATAAAATTACTGGACCATAGCTAGAGTTTGGTAAAGCCAGATGCCATAATTAATTTACGTCTTTTACAAATGCTGAATCAGACTTCTTGATAGAAAGAATGACAGCTCAGTGTCCTTAGTGTTCTGGTAAAAAAACCCCACAGCTAGCACCTTGAAAATGCACAAAAAGTAAGAAGTACACAACAATGACTGTATTTATGTCCCCAGCCCTGGGCAGTGCATGTGTGTTCTGTCTTAGATCACTCTTAGCCCATTCCTGCATCAGCTTTTTCATTCCCCCTACAGCTGCTGCAAGACAGGTATCAATGAATACTTAAATGATTTGCATTTGAGATTACAGCTCTGATTTATCTCTCTTGCTGAATCTGTTAAAGAGCCTGATCCCATCAACTTTCCTCAAACATGCATAGGGCAATGCTCTGTTCTGTAGGATCAGACCAAGAGCCAGATTTTGCATCAGCTGTGCCATTGCTTACTGTAGCAAATTGGTCGTTGCTGTTAGGGGGAGTTGTGATTCTTCTTGCCCTCCTGATTTCCAATGGTAAAAGAGAACTGAATTCAGTATTGTTTGCAGAATCTGGTTTTTATGTTACGTAGTAGTGTGCAGTGCACACAGTAGTGCTGCAGGAGCGGAGCACGTTAAAGTTGGAAGTACATGACACTGATAGTGAAATTGCTGTCAACTGCACTTCTGCTTCAGTAATGTTCATGGGTTGTATATTCTCAATTTAGGGCCAGACTATGCTGCTTGTACCCTGGAATGAGAAAAGTCCCATCGATACTATCAGAAAAATCTGTGCAAGAGTGAAGATTTTCAAAATACACTTCAGCACTTTTTAATAGCTAAAATTAATGGCATATGCCTGCAGCTATTCAGCTCAAGAGGGATTTTTCTTTTCCTTCTCTACAGCTTTCCAAACTATTTTTTGACCTACTCTGCTTCTAAGCAAACTCAGTGTTTCACATCTTCCTTCCTTTCCTCCTTCCTTCCAGACTTAGTAAGTTTTCAAGATGAAATGTAAGATAGACTCTCTCTTTCACAGCCACCTGACAAGAATGTGGCTCACTGTTTGGGAATATTACACTAATGATGGCAGGGAGAGGACGATGGTTTTTGCTTATGTCCCTCCTTACAACACCTTTGTCTGCCTGGCAACAGCAAACTGATGACGAAGAGTGAATTTCTCTTCCTTGTATCATTTTTTCCTATTTATTTACAAAGTTTCTAACAAGTTTATGAAAATGATTGACATTATTTTCCATCAACAAATCAGCAAGCTTTTGCAGATAATTACAGTAATTCAAAATCAGATTTTTTTTTAATCTGAGGCAGGCCTGAAATAACCATGGAATGTGAATGTGAAGTTGTAATATTGCTGACTATTATAAAAAGTGATTTATTGGATTTTCACCCTCTTTAAATTAAATTCTCACTCCCTCTCATTTGAGAGTTGGGTAGGGTAAGAACTATAGTCAGATTTTGTAACAGATATTCTACATAGTGATTTAAGATTTTTTCTTTTTTGAAATTTCCTTTGTTTCTCCAGGACCATGAATGTTCAGCCAGAAATGCAGAAATAAGAAGATATTTTTTTAAAAAATGTGTCCTATGGTCCATATGAACTGAGAATAACTTTTGCACAGCCTTTAGTGTAACATTGGATTAGTGGTTCTTTTTTCAGCATAAAGTTGAAATCTGTGAGAAAAGTCTCTCGAATTTATTAATTGTAATAAAATCTAATTCACTTTTGACCTGATTTGAGAAGTAAGTAAGAACACAAAGGAGTTGCTGAGTCCATGGTCTAGTTTTTGTAGCAATCAGGTGATAAATTATGTTAATTTTTATTTAAAAGAGAAAAGATAGACTTGATTAATCCAAACAGTATTTGAACTGAAGTGCTCCTATTTTGCCTGTGCAGGTTCCCACCAGACTGGCCTAGAAGCTTAAAATGTTCCCCAGTGTTATCTATCCTGCCCTTATCTTTACAGGGATTTTTATTATATTTTGAAAGCATGGAATAAATACTCTTTCAGGTCGGCATAAAAATAAAGTTACAAAAGTTCTGTGGCTAAGGGTGGTGGCAGTTCTAAAACCTAAATCAAGTCATGCCCCTTTTCTCAATTGTCACTATTAATACTGTGCTGCATTTTTCTTTATGCACTAAGGTAGTCTTAAACAAACCGGTAAAAGGTAAGTTTTGTTCATTCTTGAAATGAGCAGAGATTTGCCACACTAAGTATATGTTGACTCTTGATTAGAAATTCAGACCTTTTCCATAGAAGGGAGCTGAATCACGGGAGCTGTTCTGTCGAAGGTTATTGGAGTCTGAAATGGATGAATTGTGTTATCAACACTGCAGGAAGGAGACGAGGAATGAAAAAGAGACGACAGGAAGTATGAATTACAAAGTTAGGGTTCTTACTATTCCTTCCCTTACTCTTGGAGTTCACTCCTGCTCACGTAGATCCCATGTCCCATGAGACCTGTCAAAATGTTGAGGGACAGGTACAACAGTCCTCTAAAAGGCAAACTGTAGTTAATAATATTCTGATGTGGACTAGAGGTGATAAAAATGGTTTATTTTGTAAATGGGTAAATGAACCCCCACAGTAATCATTTTCCCCCAGTATGGATTGGGGTAGTCTGTGTGGTAGAAGTCTTGTGGATCCTAAATACAATCCTGTACTGGGAGGCAATGATCTTTATTTGGGGAATGTTCTGCCCTTAAAACTCTGTTTTGTGAGTTTAATCCAGAAATGTGGTAGTTCCTTATGCAGATGTTAATGCAGAAGCTCGTTTTTTTTCAGTATATAGCAATTATCTTTCAATTCATTTAAGTAGGATAAAATATAATATATAATATGCTATTCATTGGTAAGTAGAATGATTTCTGCAGATATTATTAAGCATCCATATTTTATGTTAGCCTCACTTGTAATTTTATTATATTTATGTATGGGTGTAACAAGTTCTTTAGATTTTTTTTCAAAGACAGGTCAAAGTGAAGAATAATTCATGTAGGGATGGAAACTAAGTGTCATGAGCAGTAAACCTTCTTGCACCCGTATCATCTGTGGAAAGTATCCTGCATTAGCTTGGTTAGCTGTGTGTGTGTGTTTCTTAATGCAGGAAGTATTTCAGTATTTCTTGATCTGAGACTTCTCTCAGAAATTAATTCAGTGGTACTAGTTTTGAACAAAAAAAAAAAAAGAGGCAGGGAACTGTATAATTTACTTTTATTTGATCACAAATATTCTGTTTTGTATGGCGTACATCCTGAAATGTGTGTACCATGGCTGAGCTTTTTATCGTTAAATGCCTCTATTATTATCTGCCTTGCTTTATCTGCCTTGCCTTATTTCTCAAGTTTTGTACCTTAGTTTTCAATATTAATTTCTCTCAGTATAGTAGGAAACTTCAGTATCTTACCATTTAGTCAGGCAAGGGTTTATTGTCAAGATTAATTTGTTAGCTAATGCCTCTAAAGCCTTCTGTAGTTGAAAAGTGTTGTTAAGCTGTTAAGCCTAATTTATTAAGATGTGTGTTTGCTATATTCCCACTTTACCTCAGAAACTTGCATGGGCAAACCTTTCCCTGATGGATGATAGCCCTGGTTTACCTGGTTCTCAAAGTGGTTTCTCAATAGAATCTTTGTAGAAAAGGTGCCATCATATCTGCTTCTTTTGGTAACTTGTGTTCTGGGGATCTGGAAGAAGTTAATCCCCACGATCTGTACTTCTTGGATGTACACAGATTGCAAAACATAAGCTTAACAGCATTTTTAGAAACTAACAGGAGTCAGCAAAAATCTGCAGGCAGTAGCGTGAAGAGAAGCCAGTATGTGACTCATGCCTACGCCACGCGCTCGCTGCACTCCCCTGCCAGTTGTGTCAATTCCTTTTCCACTCTGGAAAGCCCTGGGAGCTGTGGATCCCGAGATCTTCTGAAATTTGTGCTGTGAATATTTCGTATTTGTAAAAGAGACAATAGTTAGATAGAAAACTAGCCAAGGGATCATGACATGAGTTCATTGATGTGATCTGTTGCTTCTTTTGCAGCACAGGCTGCTTCTGGTTTTATTCCATTTCTAAAATGGGAATGACACCTGAACTGTCATCCTGCTTGAATCAATGTGTTTATAACTCAAGATGTTTTTTCTAAAAGAAAGATGGTAAGAAAATAACATAATTTTTTCTGTTTACAGACTAGTAGCATGCCTAAGACAATCACCAGCAATCACTAATTACCTGACAATCACCAAGACTCTTCAGATTTCAAGCAGGAGTAACATACTTTTCATTGCAATTATTTTTGTTTGCTACAGACAGTAGCAGTAGAAGTGTAGTCCTTACCTTTTCTTTTTTTTTTTTTTTTTAATTTATAAAGGCACTTTTTCTGCCTTAGCATCTTCTTGATTAGATTTTTTATCTCTTGTGAACATATTTTAGATTATGTGGGAGATATATAAGCTGGGAGAGAATCACCAATATGTGCAGGAACATGTCTTAAGGAGATTTCAGTGTAATATACACACAGGGAAAAGGTTTGTGGTAATTGAAGGCAGATTTTGACTGATTAGAAATACATGAGAGATTTGTGCATGACTAAGAATATGTCTAGGATACACTCTAAATGTCTTTGGAAATGGTCGGGTGCCCAATTTCATCCTTCTTTGCACCAGTGTAATTTCAGCATAATGAGTATCAGTCCTGTATCATTTAAATCCTGAGTGCAAGGATGAATCCACATAAAATAATTTCTGATTAAACACATACAGGTTTCATTGCAACAGAATGAGTCATCACTGTCAAGGCTTGATTGTGAAAATTACATAAAATAAAATGTAATACATGATTGTATTAGGCTTTGCAGAGGGGAATAGTTAGATATCCCAAGGAAACCATGTGTGATATCAGATGTGGTCATTTGTCTTCCTTTTAAATTATAAACTCTGACACCACGTCGTTGTCTGTGCCCCACTGAGCAAGCGTCCATGTAAAAAAGAAGTTCTTCGTGTGATGGAAGGCACTGAAAAATGTTCCCCCAGATTAGGAAGAAACATGATTTTATTACATAAAAGTGTGGAATTTTAAGGAAGAAATACTTTCCTTTTCAAGGTACTGCAACGTCTAGTAGTGTGCAGGTTAACTCTAAGTGGCTTTCATGAATTTATTTTTTTGTAGTTTTATCTTTGGCTTTGGTTTTTTTCTTCTTAAGCAATTAGTTCTAGAGCTTAATTTGGAATGGTAGAAATGATAGAAGTAATTTAATTTACCCCCTCATTATGCACAACTGAGTAATTCATTCATCTTTGGATATGAAGTCTTGAGTTTCTGGTAAATAGAATTACAATCAGCAAGAAATTTACAGACAAACTTTATATTTGTTTTCAGTGAAGCTGGATTTACTCTGAAAGATTATATTGATGCTTTATGGGGACATGAGGTAAAAGTGCGGTATTATAGCTGCTTTGCTAATAGAAGCAAAAGCCAGTGTCTTTATTCACCTTATATACATGTTCCTTGTATAGATACACTCTCCCAGTGTGCAAAATTAGGATGTCACTTCCTTTCGTGGATAGTGAGAGTTTCAGTTAATAAATGACCATAAAGAATATTTCAGTGGATGTATGGAACAATAATTTGCTTGCAGGTATTTTGCTGGTAGCATTTTTTCCTTTCATAACTCCATTTATTGATAGAATAAAGTACTGTTATGGCCTGCAAGGTAGTCTTACACAAACATGCTCGGTTATTCTTGTAGGTATCCATGCTTCTACAAACACTTTTGTATTCATTAGTGATGCTTTCAGTGTTGCAAATACGGGTTAAACATTGATGATTAAATATTTTGTTCCACACATCTCATTAACTGGGGCTCTATTTCTTTTTAGTGAATAGTATTCTACTCAACAATCGTCCCGTTACTCTCTGTGGGAAAAATATGTTTATAGAATAAAATGATGATCAGTGTTTTAAAAAACCCTATAGAAAAACTTTCAAAATAGTTAAAAGTAAGTTACGCTGTTATAAAGCTTAAACACGTGAAAACTAGAAATAGCAAGATAAGAAAATGCCTTAAGTCTTAAATTGCTTTCTTTATAATAGCTTCATTGTGATCCTGTCTTTAGTTACAAAACCAAAATTTTTTTCTCCTGGAAACACCTTTCATTGAGAATGTTACCCAAAATGCAACCCCACTCTAGGGCTGGTGTATTTTGTAGATAACTTTGGTAAAGCTGCAAATGAGACACTTTGTCTCTAGCAATTTAAAACTAGTAATAGATGCCACTGTCTGGAGAGAGTGTAGAAGCATCTCTCTTTAGGACTGAAAGTAATTTATTAGCCAAAGTTATTCTCTGAACCCAAAAGTTATGATAACGGTATCCTATTCAAAGCGGTATTTTGAGATGTTTAGATTTTTTGTATCACTAGGATCTTGTTTCACTGCAGAAAGAGATTGCTGGTTGATGCCATGTTTTTTATGCTGTGCGACTTCAATAATTGGTAGTGCAGCCTCTCACTGGGCAGGAATTATTTTCTAGCTGGGATTTTTCCTGAAAATTAACAAACAGGAAATATCAGCAATATACCAGAGAAATACTGGCTGTTCTAGTTACCTACATGGTTGAAAAAAAATCAAGCTTCTTGTATGTCTAGCTCTCTATTTAATTGTGTGGTGATTTTGTAAGCAACCATACCCAAATTTAACAGATTTCAATACTTCACATTTTAGATTTCTGGTGTACCAGATCAAAATTTCCTACACTGATACTTAGGGATGTGTATTTGGATAGAAATTACTCAAGGCTTTCTTAATGGCCAAAAAGGTAATCTGCACACGAGGATCATCTGCAATATCACTCAAAGACTGCATAAAATAAAGAAGTTCTTCATTACTTATAATGAAACATTCCTATGATGCCTGCAAATTGTTTAATAAATTAAACAATTTTTTACTTTAAAAATACCAAAAAAACAAAGAGAAAAACCCAACAAAAAACCCCACAAAACTTGCAGTATTTTAAATGTGTTTTACTCCAAAGTTCTTAAACAAATATTTGGTAGGCAAATCTAGGCTGCATGAGGTACACAAATTTGTTTGTTGCTGTGAAATTGAGCTTCTAATTCAACAGTAATTTAGATAGATTCAGTTTGTGGTTTGTTACTATGTGATTTGACACAGACACACACTCTCCATGCAACATTTCTTTCACCTGGGAAAATTGGATAATGAACTAATGAAGGTTTTCTTGGCTGATAATGCTGTCTGTTTCCAGAGAGCAGCAATTACACAATCTTTTTAGCACTCAATGTCTATCTAAACAAAATCAATGCAAAAATAAGGGCTATTTACAGTGAAGTGTCGTTATTTTACATTGTTTGGGTAGCTCTCTGAGAGTCTGAAATGATTTTGAAATGATACAGTAAAAAAAAAAATCTCAGGAGCTTTAAAGCCAGCAGTCTAATGGCCACCTGATTTTTCTATCAGCTCAAGTAATTCACCACTGCTTGTCTGCCTCCATAGAAATGTAATGTTTATCATTGCTGCTTACCTTTTCTTTTTAGAAGACAAGCTCAATTCTATGCATCTCTAAAGCAGACTTGATTTGAATTTACATGGTTTCAAAATTGTAAGTTGGGACTGGATTAAAGCTTCCAAATAATTTATTTGCAATAATATGGAAGTTTTGCGGTGCATTTTTTTTTTTATTATTATTCGTACCCAGTTTTCTCCTACATCAATGAGTTCTTCAAAAGGGCATGTAGAATTGTTTGTACAATGCATTCAAAATGTAATATGCTGTGTAAGTGTTGATTTTTGCTATTACATATCAAAGCAGAATAAAGGGCTGAATTCTTATTGCTATTAAAATTGTGGTAAAGATGAAGTAATTTTCAGGCTATCAGCTACTTCACAGACTTTAGCCTGCAAAGTAAGGTAAGGAAAATTCAAGTTAAATATACAAAATTCCTTAATATTACAATTAAGTATCTTGTGGATCCATTCTCTAAAAGCTATCATGGTGCTTCTGAAATGTTAAGCTTCTAAAGTTGTACTGAAAAGAAATCTGAAAGAGCAGAAGCTCTCTTCTGTATTACTTGAGAGCTGGACAGTACTTTTTCTATTTCCCAACTTTTCTGTTTTCAACTCTTACATTTTTTAAAAGGAAAAAACCAAAAACCTATTCACTTTTAAGTTCACTTAAAAGGTAAAAGTATGGAACGGTGTCATAATATGAGAATAAATATTTCTACTGTAGGCTTTCAAATTTTTTGATCAAATACTGACTTAGCTACTTGGTCTGAAGAAATTATTATTAAATTACTGATAAAACATATTCCCTGTAAACATTTCAGGTCAGTTTGGACAGAGCTCTGTGCAACCTGATTCAGTTAAAGATGTCCCTGCCCATTGCAGGGAGTTGGACTAGATGACCTTTAAAAGTTCCTTCTGACCCCATCTGTTCTATGACTCTATCTTGTTTTTACATTATTTCTGAATTCTTCTTTTAGTAGAAGATCTGTGTATTATTTTAAAGGCTTCTATAGTTGTTATCTTTGTGGCCAGTCTACTCCAGAGAAGCATGGTGATGTTGGCTAGCTTTCACATTTGTCCTAGGTAATACCTTTTAATGATATTAAGCTTGACCTTTTCTGTTCTCAAGCATGGAACAAAATAATGGTAAAGCTCCATGGAAGTGGTCTGTTATTCCTGTTTTCTGAGTGGTGGTAAAAGAATTTCAAAAATTCAGGGAAATTATGTACAGAATATAATCTGTTGCATGGTATTTTATATCTGAATCTATTTTCTAATATGGCTGAATCTGTTGTGTACGGTTCAGTTTGACATATGTGAATGAAGTATGTCAGGATAGGTGACTGGTTCCTGTGTACACATCTCAAACAGCAGCACTGCATGCATCATGTACATGAGTCTCTGTTCTTATCAACACAATATTTGAAATCTCCAAACAAGGAACAGTCCCCGTATTCTGTGTGACAGAAACTTATGAGAATGAGGCAGAGATCCTTAGACAGAAGTTTTGTCAGGGAAACAGCATTCCTAGTAATGATAAAGCAATATATTTTATGTCTCCTAAGGGTTTCTCCTAATAATATCTGTAGGGGAATAAGTAATGGCAGGGGTAATGTTATGTATACTAATGTGTGTGCACCTCTAAATTGATGCAGATAGTCAAATCTTTCTATAATTTTTTTCTCCTATATGTTCATAGCAGTTATCAATATAGGAGAGACATGGCTTAGCACCCAGGAGAATGGTATAATGTCTGTCATAGATGACACCATTAGTGACAGGTATTCTTTTTCTTTAGTTACCCAATATTTACTACAATGCTCTTAGAGCTTTGTAAATGGACGTTGTCACCCTTTAGGACTTCATAAAACTTCATAAATCTCTCTTAGCATTCTTGTCCTACAGTTGTTTTTGCACGCGAATATTTTTGAACAGTCAGGCTGTGCGACAGATAGGAAAAAAATATTTGTAGGACTGGGCACAGCTAATTTATTAAAGGAGATAGATTATTTTTTATAGTACATCTAGTATGGACCCATTTTTGTCTTCAGACTATGATCAGTGAAAGAGTCTTAAATTTTTGTATCTCAGCTTCAGTGAATTGTTGACAGCTATTCAGGCTCAAGTCCTGTGTATGAGTACACTGAGATCCATTGGTTTGGGTGGGAGTAGCATGTGACATGTTGTAATTGCTGATACACGTTTTGCTGTATTTCTCTGTGCTGGCAGTGTTATTGAGACTATACAGCAGTATTATATTTTCTCATTATGAAGTATGGGATAACTAGTAGGATATTCTTAACTACACAGTTACAAAATGTTGAACATTATTCTACATGACCTCCAAAGAAAGCACAAATAAAAGCTTTTCAAAAATATAGACTGTACTTCAAACCAAAATTTGTAAAGTCCTTTTATAACCAGCTAGTGACTGTGTGACCTTAGGTATATGGCATGGTTATCTCTGCCTCTGCTAATTGGTCTGCACCACACATCATTGCCACTCTGCACCGTGCCAGGCACTGAATCTGACTTCCCCCAAGTACTGAATCATTTAATCCTCTGTCTTTTAAATTATGGGGGAAATTCATGGATGTAGATGGCAAAACTCATGTTGTCACCAGAAAAACCATAATTTCACCCTATATAGTTTGAAGTTATTCCTATGACAGTAAGGTGCACGGAACTACTGTATGTGTGTGTGGATCATACACAGATTTCCTCTATAGGAGCCTTTAGCTCCTTATTGAGCTGAATGTAAGTTCATTATCTTCCATGTGTTTTTATATTCATTTGCCTCTTGCCTCAGTGTAATTAAAGTTAATATCTACATAAACATTGGTTATGTACACTCAGCAGATAAGTGTAACTTCTGACTAGTGGTTAAAGCTAGCTGGTAGGCAAATCATTAGGGTTACTTTTGAGAAAATTCAGAGGTATTTCTGCAGTTGCTGCCTATGATGTGTGTCCAAACTGAACCATCCACATTTATAACTATTTAACATCTTACATGAGGACTGAGCATTTTCTCTCACTTATACACCCACATCATTAATTTTTAACAAATAAATATGGATTTCATCTGCTATTGATGGGAAAAAAAGGCTTTTCAGTTTGTTTTCTGAGAAAATAATAGTTACTGAAGCATAAATTAAGCTTGGCCAGCAATAGATACAGTTTGTTGAACACTGGGGAATACTTAAAGGCCACTTGGTTTCCTTTTCTTGAAAATAAAAATGCAGGCTGAATCAGATATTGTTTAACAGGTTACCTGGATTGTTATGAGTCAGGGAAGGTGGAGTGACGTTTGGTTTCTTTGTTTAGGAATTGCCATGTAGGATTTAGAAAGGAATATATGTGTAAAAATAGCATGATTTTCTCTACTTCCCAGCAGTGCTATTTCTTTATCCCTAATCTATATAAACCCAAATATTTCTGCTTACTGGGAGAACAGAAATTTGAAAGGAGTGGTGCATACCAGGTGGGAGGAAGGTAGCATCCATCTGTTGAAAGCAAGTTCCTGCTACAGCTGGAAGGATGCCTTTCCATTCGAAATTCAGTACTGTTACTCTGTTAAAACAAAGAAAGGGATCTGAAGCCTTTGCAATAGGATTGTTTCATTAACTGGTTGCATAGTGTTATTTAGGGAAACTGACGTGATTTTTCTTCTGTTATGTTCACCTATGTACCTATGATTCATCAATTTTAGAAGAAGTGCTGTCAGATTTAGCAGAGGAAGAGCAACCTGGATTCAGATAGATGCCAATCAAAGCTGGAAAGCCCATTTCCAGTGACATTGCTAAGCACAGGGAGGGATACTCACTGGAGTTCACTTGGGAATGCATATGTGGCTGCAGAGGCCTCAGGCTTTTGGCTAAGGAGCGGCAGGGAAAGGGATCCACCTGATCCACCCAGGTTTGACACAGTTGGATTGCATCCAGCTTGGAGTATCACTGTGCCTTCCTGTAGAAGCTGGAGTTGCTGATAACTAATGAGGTCTGTACCCTGTTCAGAGTGCTGACAGCATGTCACAGAGCAGTGGTGTAATATAAATAATAAGATTTTGCTCTGTTTTCTTTATTGCTCTTTGTTGCTTATATTTTTAGCTGCTTGCAGCAAGAGATGGGTCTCTGGATTGCTTGCTCTGGTGCACACACTTTCTTTTTCGCTGGCTGTCTCTCTCTGTCTCTTGACAGGTGTAAGGAGGATCCTAAATATAGAAGCCACCCGTCAGTTGGCTTCAGCAATCAGCAAGCACTGATTTAGTGTTTCTCTTAACCAGCTAAGCTCCAGAAGGGTGTTTCTTTTAAATCTTTGTCAATTTATTCCACTGCAGGCTTTCTTCATAATTATTAACAAACCAGGTTATCCTACAGCATGAAGATTACTATAAGCAGGCTTCTTTCAGGAATGATGGTTGTCAAGAATGGCTCTTGCAATGAAAAGGAGAAAAAAATGCTTTTTAAAGAATTCCCTTGTTTTAGCAGTGTAGTTAATGATGCAGTATCTCATTGGGGAAAACACTGAGACTAGGTGTAAGTACAGTCTCCAGTTTTTAGATGAACACACTTTCAGACATGAGTAGTTGCACACCTTCCTATGAATTTTTCCTTACAAGAAGAAACTTTAATACAAATGTACTGTTTATCTGGGATTTACTTTCCTATACACAAAAATTTGGCATGTGGTGAGAAATGGAGGTGTCCTGCTACTGCATATTTATAGTGCTCAATAAAAGTATTTTTAACACAGAGTAATATATTTCTTTATGTTCATTTCTTGATTCTGCAGTTAAGGTCACCACAAAAATACTGATTCTTAAAAATTAATTGGCCATATTTAATAGATTACCACTGCAAAACGTTGTAATTAGAATATTTGGGGGAAAAAGAAGCTGCAACACTACTTTAAAGACAACTTAAACATTTTTTGTTAGTTTGTAGGCAGGGATTTTTTGTTAGTTTGTAGGCAGGCATCTCAAATTCTTTCTCTTCCTTGTGACCAGTTGCCATTAATATTCATAGAAATTTTTCACAGCCTACAGAGAAGAGGAGATCCTAAAATTCAGTATCTAATTGTGACAAGTGAGTTGCATGTGATGAAGACCCTTTTTGACACTGATGTGCTTTGATTTTTTATGTTTTATGACTGTGATGCACTTCCATTATTCTAATACAATTCTAATATTCTAGTGTATTAAACATTATGTTAAATATGGACACAAGAGAAGTCAGTGCCTTTATGTAGCTCAGAAAGGCAGTAGTACTTTTTTTGTGGTTGTCGTAGTGGTTACATGTGGTCTGTCTGGTTGTGAAAAATTCTGTAGCAAAATATAGCGTGTGTTTGTTATGCTTATGTAAGGTTTTATTTTCGGCAGCCAGTGCTCCTTATACCCAGCCATGAGAAACAACCTGTTTCTCTAATTTTTTTTTTTTTTTTCTTTTTCTTTTAACTGTTCTACAAATTGGTATAATTTATTGGAAGCTTCTACCATGTCTGGGACATCTGCTTCAGTGGCTGGTGGAGCGTGATTCAAACCCCAGAAAGAAGTAAGAGGGCTGCGAGGTGAAATAGCAGGACTGGCCCTGAGAAAAGGAAAAATCATTTAAGATAGAAGATGTTTCCAATAAAAGGATGCTTTTGCAGGTTTGGCACAAGAGATTCTGGGATAAGTCTAACTCTCTTAATGCAGATAGTCTCAAGCTTTATACCTGAAAATCCAACCTGCATCTAATATGCCTTCTGGGTGGAAGCTCTTTTACATTTCACAGATCAGAATTTGAGCCCACTGAAGCCTACTAGTTTTGCTTATGAGCTTGAGTTTTTGCCTTCAAGAAAAACTGATTATTCTTTAGTGTGAACTCATGTAATCTGACTGTGACTTCTCAAAGGAGCAAACCAGAGTTTCCATAAGCTGATAATGCAGCTGCCAGAGCTGTTACAGTTCTGGCTGTAACCAGCAGTTCCATGTGTAGGCAAACATATCTTTGCTGTGGTATGAGCCACCAGGTTGGAAGGCAGAGCTGCTTCTTTAAAAATCCTTGTGCATCCGATACCAGAAGTTTATTCTCTCCTCAGTCTTCCAAATTTATTTTTCACTGTAGGCCGATGGTTTTTTTAGCTTCCTAGAGACCTGGCTAGATTCTTTCTGCCTTTGGCACATCATTTACTGAACACAGTGAGAAGAACTTTTCTGCTGAATTTTATCTTACCAGCCTGGTGTTTACTAGACAGAAAAGGTGGTAGTCTCCTCTCATGAGCATTGTCACAACATGCAGGAGTGGTGTTGTGGCTGTATGTGTACATGGCTCTTCTTTGCCTGTTATCCAGGGCAGAATCCACACTCTACTTTTACCTTTGTGTCTTCATACTCTAGCTACACTTTCTAAATAGAACAAAAAATTGAATTGAATGATTTTTCCATCAACCCCCCAAGAACATTAAATCAGGTCCATATCAGAATTATGTGAAAATATTTCCATTTTTTATCGTATATCATAAAAAGCAAAAAATAGTGTTTGTTCAGGAAAACAGCTCCTAGCAAAAAACCCCCACATTTAGTTTGTAAGAGTTAGGACACTTTCTAATGAAAACACTTTTTTATCTACATGTCTTTCTTTCTTTTCTTTCTTTTCTTTCTTTCTTTCTTTCTTTCTTTCTTTTTTTCTTTTTTTCTTTCTTTCTTTCTTTCTTTCTTTCTTTCTTTCTTTCTTTCTTTCTTTCTTTCTTTCTTTCTTTCTTTTTCTTTCTTTCTTTCTTTCTTTCCATTTATCTATTTACTGGGTTGAAGTTGGGGATAAGAAACAGTGCCTATAACTGGATTAAGGATCTAAGAGGGTTACAAAGAGGATGTAAGGATACTTTGTGAGCAGAATGACTAAGATTGTTAATAAAAATAGACCAACTGGTCATGTTACATGCTTGGTAATATTGTGCTTGAAGTGCAAATATATGGAACGAAAAGAATCCCTGGCATTCTGTAGCATTGGGTAGGGATGGTTTGCAGTAGTGATAGTGACACAAATGTATGTTTGTCCAGATAAAGAGAGGAGGAACTCTAGAAGCAGAGTGGATAATCTGTTATGCTAAGCTAGTTTCTGAAGCAACACTCACTTTTGTATATACACATTTTGGGTAGAAGGAATGTTTTCTCCCCTTTCTGTGCTGGTCATTAGAACCTGGCCAGAGCAGTTAGGGGGATTATGCACAAGCCTCAGGCTTTTTCAGACAGCAGAGCTGCAGATTGGAAGTATAAATCTTGACAAAAGCACAGTCAGTTATGATTTTCCCACAGAGAGGAGGAGCCCTTCACTGTTTTCAAAACAGACCTGTGACTAACAGCTAGCTGAATAAATAATGGAGATCTTGCATCTTACGTGATACATGAGAATTAGCCTCCCAAGCTGCATGGCAGCTCCTTAAGCAAAGTGTTTGCTTTTGAAAGGGCTGGATAGTTTCTAAAAGGTTTTCTCTACTCTCATTTAATAGTACTTGTATTACTAGAATTTACATTTAAGCAATCTCACACCTTCCAACTGGGGGAACATCAACTATTTCATTTGTTAGCATGAAAGTAATATATGTCCTCATTGCTGTATTCTAGTCACTGCTTTTAAAGGTAGTGGTGAGCAAAATCATCCTCTTGTGAGGCGCCATGCTTCTAGTGCAGCAGTATTTTGGGTTTGTATCCCATAAAATAGAATTCTTCATGGCAAGAGTTCCATGGAAGAGGCCAAATTCAGTGCTGCCAAAGTAAAAGGTTTAGAACACAGATGGGCAGGATGGCAGTTTTAAGAAGCAAGGAAGAACTGTGATCCTCATGTCTGAGCGCAAACCTACGCTGAGGCAATTACATAGTATCATTTTTCTGTAATTTCTGGTTTAGGATTTACAGGCTCTCAGAACCTGTAGGTCAGACATATGCCTCCCATTTTCCTTTCCTTCAGGAAAAAAAAAATAATTTTTTAAAACTCATGTTTCTAAATGTTTTTCTTTGTGTTGAAGATTGAGACTAGTTTAGCTTTTAGGAACTCTTTGATGAAAAAACCCTACCCTAGGTCTCTTCTGACACCTCTGTTCTTTTTTGTAAAGCTATTGTTCATACGCAAAACTTTTTTCATTCCAGGCTAAAACTCAGATATCTCTCCTAAGACAATGAAAGAGTTGGTACTTCAAGAAAACAGGTTTTACAAATTGAAATTATAATCTCTATTAAGAGAAAGCAGCAAACAACTGTGTGCATATAATGTAATTATGTATGCTTTTTAAAAGCAATTTATAGATCCAGAGCCTTGAGTATTTAACTGCAAATTTATTTATAACATTTAGCTCAGTCCTATGACGGTGATGTACACATGCACAGCATTTTTCACCAGAAGATGGTCAGAGGGCAGGATCTACCCAAGTGTCCCTAACTGTGGCAAGGAGTGGCTGGCTGCAGCTCTGCCACCCTGCTCTCAGGTGCTGGAGAGGCAGTGCTGATCCAACAGCTGTACCAGTGTGTCAGTGATGTGGAAGGCAGAGGTTGCAAAAGGCAGAACAAGTCTGGTGTAGGTTCATAGCTTTCTCCTGTGAGTCTACATTCATATAGCCCAGGAAGTCTCAAATGCAGTGTAAACTATGCTCTCCCCAGCAAAGCATTACGGGAAGAACTACCCTGTCTGTTTTTCAGGGAAGACTTAACTAGAAATGCAGGCATCGGTTGTAATTGACACCTGTGTGCCTCAGTCCTGGGGAAATTACTCAAGGCAGTGTATGATGTTAAACTGAAGTGTCAACATCAGCACAGCTGTAAATCCATCAGCTATAGACACAAATGCAGAACAACTGAAATATATGTGTATAAACCTTCTGGGCCCTGCTTCCATCAGGGACAGGAAATCGAGAACCACACAGAAAGTACTTCTTGTCCTTAATAGCCACACACCTTAAACTATTGATAGCCTTTACACTTATTGCCTAGTTTGCAAACTTCTCTGACCACAATCATCCCATTTCCAGTTCAAGAATTAATCCCTTGGTGGCTGAAGCACTGGAGAGGCAAATCCTCAAGTAGCATGATCCTCTTAAGGGAAAAGTACATATGCCAGAGTTGTGGCTCTGCAGAGTGCATAGTGGGGCACTTGCAGAGACTCCCACCTATGGCTGGTCTAAACACATATGGTTTTTTTACGTGTCTTGTAACTGTAGGGATAGGATGGGGAGGATTCAAGGGACACTTGCTAGGAGAGTTGACCTGGCAGTGCAACAGTTGAAAGCATACCAAGTTTGCAATTAGTCTTTGTGAGGACAGGTTTGTAAGATCTTACGAATCAATTGTGCTCAAACTAATCTTGGTTGTTTGATTAAGGAATTTAATCTAGATTTCTGAAATTGCTAAGAACCTAATGATAAAAATATAACCAACTTCTGTAATTCAACTATTTATATGCTTTTTTCACATTAAGAAGTCAGATTCTTAAAACTAATCACACAGCAGCACAAATGCTTCTTATGTATGTCCTTTGTGGAAGATTTGTTTGTCCATACATCATGATTACAGCAACAGACAGTAAATGTATTTCTCCCAGGCTTACAGGCCATGTAAGGACTGCCTGGAACTGCAGCCCTGGCACTCCAGAACTGTGTAGCTCTCAAAGGACAGCTGAAAAAGGGTGTCAAGACAGCACAGCTTTGTGTTCACCGCACTTTACGTGTTAGCTTTTGGTGTTGCACATTCAACTTTTTAAAGAGGTGTCAAAGATTTTTCTATTCCTAGTTCCAGCAAGAGCCCCAAAGAGGATCTCTTCTGAAGCTGTTGATACAGTGTGGCTTAGGGTGACATGCCAAAACATAGCACTTCATAAACAGTCACCACGTTTTTAATGGTTTTCACCAGGAGACATTTGCTGCTTGTCAAAGTGTCAGTCTGACGACTAGAAGGACTGAAATTCCCACTGAGAACAGCAGCATGGGCTGGGCTTCTTCAGCTGTTTCCATCCATGCTTTATAACATTGACAAAAGTATTAATTTTAGTGGCCCCGAGTCCCACTAATTCTTAAATCTTTCAAGAGCAGAGTGTCAGTTCTGGACATGGTGAAAGTGTTGTTGATGTTGCTGGAGAGCAATCCCAGGGCAGCTGTGAGAGTCAGCTGCAGTGTCTGACGTGCACGTGGCCACCTCTGAAGGATGGCTGGAGGCATTCCAAAATACTTGCTGCAAGGTGTCACTAGCTGTCTCTCTCTTTCTTTTCCCTTCTTTTTAATGTCCTTTGTCACCTCTTGTGGATGTGAGCTAACTCCAGCCAGCCAGACTGTGACTGTGCAGTACTTGTGCTGTTCCTCTCAACACTTCTCCTTTCTCCTGCTCAAGGAATATAAACCAGTGCAGGGGTGAGAGGGGATGAACCTTGGCTGCATCCTCGGTGCATTTGTTATGCAACTTAGCCAGTAAAGGAAGCTGGCAGATGCGGTTTGTTCCTGAACTGGCATGTGATGTGCAAAGTTGAATCTCACAGCAACTGCTCTTTCCCAGTTCTGACACGGAACATCGTGACAGAAAAAGTCAGGCACTTCTTTTGTGCTGTAAGGACATATTTGTTCTATCTCTGCAAGGAAGGGATAATGACAACTGCCTGAATCTGCAGAGATCCGAGAACCAAGCGCTTCCTCTGTAGCCTTAGACTGGAACTTGGTTTCCTTGAGTCTCTCTTCTGAATTGCAAAGAGTAAAAATACGGGGATGCTAAATTAATTTCAGATTGTAATGCACAAAGATTTTAAAGTAGTAGGCACTGTTTAAATGTTTTCATAGACTATTGCCTGTATATGTATAAGTATTTGTCTTCTTCATTTGTCTTCTTCAATTCCTTTACAACCAACATGAAAAAACTACAACACAAAATATATTTATATGACACAAGCTTTCCTTAACAGTGGGGAAAATTACTTGCACTGTGATTCAGGTGTTACAAAACATAGAGATTCCCATACAAACTGCCACTTTTTCTCTGAAACCTCTCCTTGTCTTTCAGCAGCTGGAAAGATTAAGCACCTTTTCTCCACAGATAAATAAAAGTGAGAAGAAGCACTCTGTTCCATTTACACTGGAAGGCAGTTGATCATAAAACTAGTGTTCTGGTACCTAGTTCTGGATTTATTCACTCTCAGCTTGTCATCTTCCTCAAGCATGCAGTGGTCCTGGCAATTTTTCTTGGACTCTGCTGTTGCTGCTAAATTCGTGACAGTTCCTCGTGGATCAAGACTGATAGGTGGCTGTGGAGTCCAGTCAAGAGAATGAGGCCATTTTTTAACAAGATATTGTAAATATAATGAGGTTAGTGGCAAGCTATTAACGAAGCAACTCATCTGATATGCTTGCAATTTGAGCCTGGATCTAGTAATTAATTTACATATAAAAAGATTTCTTTTGGAAATAAAATCCGATACAAAAAATGTGCCAGGAGCTTTGTCAGACTAAAATCCTTCCTCAGTCTGAGCAGCTCAATAGGCTAATTGAAGACTTAACCATTACACGGAAGAATTCAGATTTTTTGTAGTACAGAATTCAAGAAGGTATTTTATATGAATGTTCTACCATGGCAAAAACTATAAAAATAATATTTTTTGAACGACTGAACCATAAATGCAACTCCGTTTTTTTATTTGTTTAATATGCATTTTCTTTTTCTGGATTTCTAAACTTACCCCAAGGGGCACATTTATCACACAGATTTTAGTAACCAGTAAGACTTTAAAAACAGTAGAGATTATAGCTGCACGTCTGACACTTGTTTCTCAAAACACTGTACAGGAAAATTTACAGTAAAGGGGGAAAACAGAGAAAGTAAAGGCAGGAGATGGCACATTATCACAGCAGTCGAAGCATACAAAAGGATTCAGATTCTGTACTTAGAAAATGTAAAATATGGTAAAAAAAACTCTCGAAGAGTATAGGGCCTACAGCAGCAAAACTTAAAAAAGACTTTGTCGAACAGCATCCTGAAAAACTAAATGCAACTTCCAATTCTTTGGATTTTAATGTGTATCTTTGAGACCGGGGGTTAAAGCAAAACAAGGAATTAATTCCCCACTTCCCGTGGGCGGGCAGGCAGGTGTTCAGCCATCCCCAGAAAAGCTCTCCTCCATCATGTTCAGTGGTCACTGGGCAAAACAAATGTCATGACCTCAAATGTCTCCTCCTTTTTGCTTCTTCCCCCCTCTTTTTATGCTGAGTGGGACACTTTACGGTCTCTTACGACCCATGGCAGTCACCTGTCCCAGCCCTGTCCCCTCCCAAATACCTGTGCACCCTCAGCATCCTCTGGTGGTTGGGTGAGAACCTGAAAGAGCCTTGATGCTATGCATCAATAATGATAACAAAACTAACATAATCAGCTGGCAGGTGACTATTTTCTCCTTGGGCCATGTCTTCCATGTGACTTCAGCGGGGTAAGAGCCAATTGCAGGTGGAGATTTGTGTTGCGTGCATTTCATAACAGAGTCTGTGCTACCATCACAATGACCCTATAATAATTTTCTTGGAGGATGGGACAAAATTGACTCTGATGTATTTATGGTGTGATGGTGAAGTTCATAATCATATTATCTGAATTTTCTCCTTTCCTGGAATAATTATAAAGAACTTAAAATACTTGTACCAGCAGGCTGTTAAGGCTTACAGCAGGTAGTATGGTGACCTAGAGCACAGATTAGTGTGGCTGCCTATTTTCGCTTTCTGGTTCAAGTGACACCTTGCACAGGAATTTCTGTAGTCAGCACATGACCCCTCCTCCAGCTCTGGGGCTATGTTTCATTAGAGAATTTCCTGACCAGCTGAAGGACATAATTCAGTAAGGACTCAGACTCAAAGGATGAAGAGAGCAGTGATTACCCACACGGAGTAGGCATTTTATTTCCATTCAACCTCTTTAAATAAGATCAGTTTTTCAAGCCAATCTTGTGTTGAAGAGCCTGAAAGAGAAGAGGCCAATAATCTGTACTGATTGTTCTTTTGGCTGTTGGAGCCTGAGCACCACAATGCCCCTATTTATCCCAATTTTTTTTTATTTCTGTCTCTGTATTATTAGCAGGTTTTCTTTGATTTATCACTGAGCCTTACAGAAGCTGCTTATATATGTCCTTTTCAGAATGACGATGCAGTTGGCAGTGTCCTGGGAATCAGAAAGATCTAACTTGTAAGTGTGTCATGACTTTGACCACAGGGCTTTATACAAGACAAGAATTACATGTGTAAGACACAAAGCTTTAGGTGTTAGACTCTCTAAGAAACAAAAGTTAAATCTGGGAATTAGAAATTACTGGGTCTTCACAGTAAAGACCAAAACTTTTCCCGACAGAAATCCAACTCAGTACCATGTCATGTTGCACAATCGTAGACAGAAATAAGCAGAACCAATTTGTCTTTTATTTTCTGTCAGGTTATGAAATTGGTGTCTTTTGTATCAACTGGCACAGAAGTTAAACTGTTGTGTAATAGTAAATTGAAAAGAATTACTTTGTTGTCCAAAGAGTTTTGGTAAAACTTTATCTTCAGCTATCCCTTCCAATTGAATTTTCAGGTTTCCTTCCACCGTGAAAAAATCACCAGCTAAACGAAAATTGTCAGTCTAAGCTGACACTTGAAGGTGAATAGATACTATTTTGAAAATAATAAATAGGGTAAGGTCATTTTTTTTACCAAACTTCTCAAAAATACTAAACTGCTCTTTAGATTGATATGTTTTGCTTTACATTGCATATAGTAGACCATAACTGGGACTGACAAAGAACCAATGAGGCTGGAAAGGAATAAACAGAAACTGTGACAAGACATTTTAATATTTAAAAACATGTCAGGTTTTTTTTTTAATATTGTTTATAGCTAAGACATTCTATTTTCCATAATTCTTCATTATCTTTAATGAATAAATATTTTTTGTAAATGAAGGACTTAGAATAAATTTTTAAACCTAAATAACTGTCAGAAATGTCTCTGTGCAAAGGCTTTCATGAAATTAGTGTCCAGATACTGAATGTTTTTTAATAGTGTGCTAATGAATTTTTGTGACTTTTTTCCAAGCAAACCTGATTTATCACTCCTAGAAAACTTCTTTTTTCCCCGCAGAAATGTAAAGAGCAACTGCCTATATGCAGTAGAGAGCACGTTGCTCTTCTGAATGTGATGATGATGGAAGATTTGGCTATTTTGTATGACGTGGAGCTATATTCTCTCTGGGAACCACAACCCTATTAGTGCTTGTGCTAAATCCCTGCTGATTCCACCCAGTAGCAGAGATAACTGTGACGTCTGCATTAACTCCATCAGTCCCATACCAGAAGGGATGCCACTAGACCCAGAGGGCATAGCATGATTCTGTCAATAAATAGACTGAGGAGTGAACAGCACTGTGATCTGAATGTCCCTTTGTCTCTAGAAAAGGTTTCTCTGGCCACAGGTTATGGGATATTGACAGGGCCAATATTAGAGAGTCTCAGTGTCATGTCTTCACTGATAATGAAGCTTCTGGTTTCTGAGCTGGTTGAACTACAGGCCTTTTGGAACTGATGCCAGAAAGACAAAATTAAATGGGTAGAGGTGATGTTCACACTTATTCTCCTGTGACAGGTAAAACATTGGCACAGGTTCTAGAAAGACAGAAAAAAATCATATTGCTCTTGAAGTTTTATTCTGCACTCAGTAGTATTTCAGTCTTGGGGCTTTGGCTTGCCAAGACACTTGACCACACTGCATTAGTGTGAGTGTATGTGCCAGGCAATTTGCTTGAAGGTCATCTTCTTAAATATGGTATTTAATGAAAGTTTTACACCTCTGCTGCAGCATCAAGATTCTCTAAATCTCTCTGTGGCTGCCTGAAGCCTAAATATCAACAGGTACTGTGCAAGCAACATATGGTGAGGTTCCAGTGGAGTAATTTGTTAGCAGAGTGGTTATCTTGTTTGAAGTGCAGATTTCTGGCAGGATAGTTTCTTTTTTTCTTTTTTTTTTTTTTCCCCTCACTTTGAGCTCTATTGTACTCACCAAGAAAAAACCTTAACGTTTCTATTTAACATTAAGAGTGCATAAAATATCCTCAGTAAGCCAAGCATCACTTCTCAAGGTTGATAATGCTTGTAATAATTAACAAAGCTGTGAGCCTGCAGGCCAAACTTGATCTGAACTAACCCTTTGCAAGCATTAAGTTTTGTGCGGTTTTAAATTTTCTTCCTAACTGCTTAACATCTGCATTGTTACTGATATCTGTTTGATTCTTTTTGTCTTGATAGATGTCCAAAATCCTCTGCTGAGAGGGTGAAACGATGTGAGACAATTGTATTGCCAGAGCCATTCAGATACTGCCCTGTAAGGACACGGTCTGTCAGCAGGGATTGCGTGTCACGTGCCTGACACATGGCAGCTCTGTTTTGCACCTGAGGTGTGAAAAGCTGACAGAAACATGGGAGTTCATATCACCGAGGTGTTCCTTAGGCTGTGACTGTGTGTGTGAGCAAACACAAGCTCACTTTGCTGGAACAGCAAGCTGCCTGGCAGCCAGAGTGTGCAGAGCCCGGGCAGCAGCAGTGCTGGCTGCTCATGGGCCATGTGGGGAGGCAGGCTGTGACAGCCTGGCCATCACGCAGGGCTGACACAGGTTTTAGGGTGGAAACGGCTCTTCTCCAGCCAACTGGAAGCAAAATTTCCCAAGAAGATTCACACTTTTACTGATGACTTGTTGCTACAGAGATGATCTTTGTACTCCCTGGTTTTGTTGTCAGATAGTGTGGTTTATGGCTTCTCACATGTTATTGCAGAAGAAATAATTATTTCCAGTAAAATTCAGTATTTTCTGCTGTAGCATGTTGTAGAATCCCAGAACAATATCTGTCCAAGTCAGCAAGCTGCTTTTTACTACCAGTGTGTGCCAGGTTACCCCAAGCCTCCTTCTCCTGGCTTGTCTCTCATTTATTTCTGTGGCTTATCTTCAAATCCTGTGTAATACTTGGGTCCTCATTCATATAAGTAGTCCTGTGCCACACCTTATCTGCTTCATTATCTTAATTTGATAATCTTGTAAGATGTCAGTCTTTTTATCAGTACTTTGCTGACTCAGAGATTGAGTTCCTCATCCTTTTAAGTTCTCCACATGAAAATCAGCTATGGGTTCTCCTCAGTACTAGATGTGGAAGATAATGATAATGCTTAAAATCCCTGCATTGATTTAAAGGACCCTCCTGGCCATGCAATATCCCTGTTCTTTTCAGGAGGCAAATTAAAAGAATCATAATAAATTAAGATTTTAAGTTCTTCCCTATCTGGCAAAGCTTTATCAGCTGTAATACAACTTATTCTGTCTTTTTGGAGCACTGCTCTGATTTCTTAAATAGATAAAAATTTTATAATAGTGTGTTAGAGATTGCCTTAGCAATATTTTTATAGCACAGGTAATTTTATGTGTGCTTCAACACTGTTTGTAAAGCTAGTTCTTTTAAAGCAGTTAGAGCTCTTCCCTTTTCTTCATTAAGCTGGTATATCACAGCTCAAGCTGTGCCCTTAGATGACTCTTTAGCTAATCAGAATAATCTGTATCTACATAAGAAAATGCTGGCTGAAACAGCAGCGAAAATCTATTCACCAGTCTGCATTGCAAGTCTCTAGTTCTTGCCATGTAGCTCTTCTTTGAACTGGATTTCTAATGCCTTGAGTGGAACTTGTGTACGGGATGAATAGGAAATTCACAGTGGGAACTCGGAGATTTGTTTAAAACTACGTGTAGAAATTTGGCCATTTTTATTAGCTAGTGCAGAGAAGCTGATGTTGTCACTTTTCTTTGCTCTATTAATTGTAGATTTGGTCTGTAGCTGTGGATTGAGTTCCATGTGGGAAGGTGCAAGTTTTTTTTTCTCATTACCTTTTGTGGTTTCCATGCAGATACATGAGGCTTCTTATACAGAACAGTTTACAGGATTAAGGACTAAGTTAAGGACAGGGAAATATTAAAATGGATTTTTAATAGTCTAATACAAAAATATTAGATCCTTATTCTCTTGCTAGAGTGATATATTGAAAGGTATGTCTCTCTAAATCAGCCTCCCTCCTCCCATAGAAATTCATGTGGGTTTACTCACAGCAGTGGTTTGACACACATTAAAAAGTAATAAAGACATGAGTTTGCTAAGTACCTTTTATGAGAATAGAGAAAAACTCTTCTATTAAAAACAGAGAGTGAGAAGTAGTGGAACTATATGCATTAAGTACTCATATTTATTTCTGAACAACTTCCAGAATAACTGTGAATTAGAGATGTGTAAATATTACATTCTTCTGTTACTGCTAAAATGTATTGGGAATTAATCCTTTGATGTATTCATGAATCATTGCAAAAGACTTCTCTGTAAACTTGTGTTTATATGTAAAATTGTGTGTGTATATACAGATACATACAGAGACATATGCACCCATTCAAAGAACTCGGAGATTTGTTTAAAACTACTGTGAAAATACTAACATTTCTTATGTAGTTTCTTTTTGCTACTGAAAGTTAGAAATATTTTTTTATTTTTCTGCATATAATTGCATCATGTTTGAAAAACAGCTGTAAGAACTATTTTATGATTTTGTAATGAGCACTGTCTGTTGAATTCTTATATCCATCCAGTGGCCACTGTCTTACGCAAACACTAGAGTGCAAATATCCATCACTATAATTTATCTTAAAGCACACAGTACTGAAACAGGAGCTCATGAAATTCCCCAAAAGAATTTCAAGCAGAAGCTGCAATTCCTGTTGTTTGGTTGCTTCCAGCATGTCAAGCTCCATATTATGGATGCCTTTACTTTGTGCAGTGAGGTGTTGATTCTGTTGCAAGGAATTCTGGTTGTTTAGTGCTAACATCCAAAGACTATGTAGAGTATTTTGGGTGTGTGCTGTGATTTTCCTTGAGCTGCTTCCTTATTTAGTGATGCAATTTTAATGTGTATCATTAGATAGAGTGGCTTTTTACTTAAAGTAATTGATTATATAGAGTCATGGAAGTAATGATGATTACAGTAGATAACCAATAAAAGTGGACAGTAACTGAAAATATTTTATAGCTTTCCATCTTTTGGAAACAGAGGTATGTAAAAAAAGTAGACAACAGAAAAATTATATGTTTGCTTTCAACAACGTCTTTGTGTTTCTCTACTATCAGATTTGTTGTTTAGTTCTGGAGGTTTTTTTTGTTAATCTTCCTCCTTTCACTTTGTTTAAAACATTTTTAGGGAGAATGAAGATGGTTAGATTTTGCCTGAAGCACATGTGTAAATTCGCTTTAACCTTTTCAAAATTATTTTTAAAAAAATAAAAATAACTTACTGAAATAGCTACTGCAAACTCCTTTTTTCCCTCTTTAGATAGGCTTCAATGAGTGCAGTGAAAGAATCCTATTATTTAAGCCCTTAAACACTGAAATTATTTGCAGTAAGAGTTTTACTGGATTAATAGAATTTGGCTGAAAGGAATCTGTCGTAGCATCCATTTTTTCTTTGCTGAAGCTAAGGCAATGTTGCATGAGTCTTAAAGATCACAAAGTCTACAGTGTGTGTGTCTTGTAAGTGATGGGAAGTTGGGTATATGGCTGATTAAGCAGTTAAACTATTGAGTAGACTGTGCATAGTCACAGAAATGGCTATCAAAGGACTAACAGAAGTCGGCACAAACCACCTGTAACACAAACCACCTATAGCAGAAGATGTGCAGACCAAGAAACATCTCCATAGGAATGTGAAAGCACAGAGCACAAATGAAACTCATGCTGTTTGCTAGTAACTGGAGCTTGGGAGTGTATTTAGCATATGGCCAAACAATGAACTAGGTGGTATCTATATGATAGAGGCTGAGGGCATGAGCCAATGCATGAGGAACGGCATGATTTTGTGTAAAATAGAGCCATAGTTTGGATTCTTTGGATTCAGGCTACAAGACAGCCAACCTCAGCACTTCTGCAATTGTTAGGCTTTCTGGCATGGTGCCATGAGTAAAAAAAAAAAAAAGCCCTGTATGAGAAATCCAGTGTTAAATTTTCTGACTGTGTAAGGTGAGTGATATTTCCCTAGAGTAGGTGTAAGCAGACACAGCTCTGGAAGAATTGGCTGTGACCATTCCATGAGATCCTCTGGACTGAACTGCCTGAAGGTGACATGGGGAAATGAGAGGACTGTTTGTCTCTGAGTTGTCCTGTGCTTGTGGGAGAGGCAAGCTTGGAAAGGAGCAGGGAGCATCTTGTTTTATCCATTAGCAGATAACTTCAGAAAAAAAATAATGACTTAGCTTTTAAATGTAGTCACATACAAAGCTATTTGTTGGCTTTTCTTTTGAAATTTTAAATGGCTTGTTGGTTAATGTCGGTTTTCCAAAATGCAATAGTAGGACTTGGCTTTTGGTATTGCCATGTCACTCTTGCTGTGGAAGCTGCTAAACCAAATCAACTTATACCAGCATAAAGGCACTGCAAAATAATGTAGCACGAGATACCTCTTTTACTTCATCAACTGAGCGCTTACTTGAGTGGATGTGGAGAGGTACAACTTGCTCTGAATGGCTTTGCTGGCTGCTTTGCTCTGAATATCAGGGGATTGGAGAGGTTAGAGGTTTGCAGGACTGAGATAATTCTGCTTCCATTTCTTGCCCAACAGTCTAGTGAACCCATGACCAGGATGGTGATTCTTTTCATGGTTCTGCCATGGTTTCCTTTATGATTTGGCAGGTCAGTTGTAATTTGTTTAGCCTTTCAGGAAATACCTATTTGGAGCTTGTAGTGTTGACAAAAGGCCAATAAGCATAACAAAGAGGGTGGTCCCTTTCACTTGTCCAGATGACTGATAACAAATAAAAGGTCAACTTCACATTTCATAGGTCACTTACTTTTTTCTTGTGGGAACAAAGTCAATCTGCCCACTTTCCCTCCTCAAGACCGCTAGCAATGGACTGTGTGAATGATGACGTGACTCTCCTTGTGCTGACATGCTTTTTGGATTGGCATTTGAAAGACTGTGGCAAAAGTCAATAGTCAAAGGCGTAAATGTGTATTTGCTAAAAGTTACATACGTTTAGGCGGAACAAGAGGCAATTTCAGGGTATCCCTTTAGAAGCAGAGCAGAGAGAATAACACGATCTCATTATGAGAGTGAATAGTGACAGGTTTTAGAGTTTGCTAGTCCAGAACACACTACTTGATTATTTTGTATATAGCATTGTCAAGAGTATGGTAACTGAGCTGCCAATACCTTGCTTGCATAGGAAAGCCGATAGCCATCAGATAGTTTTAGAGCACATTTTCAATATCTCATTGTTGTATACTATAAAAAGAGAGCATGTATGGAGAAAACCCTTATATTGTAATATTAAAGTTTGTATACATGGACCTTTCTTCTCAGCTAACAGTACTTAGGGTGCAGATACCCAAATCTGACACTATTGCAAAGAATTTCATTACTTTGGTGCTTAAATCTATTACTCTGTTTTTCTTTGGCCTTTTCATGTTTTTCCTCCATTTATTTTATCAAGAACTGCTATTAACTGTCTCAAGAAAAGATTGCTGCAGAGTTGGACGACATGATAATAGACCTGTATGGTGTGTAGAGTAATGCTTCTTTCGACATCTGATACTAGTGCTGTTTCTGTACTGGAAATGATGAGAAGCTAGTGTTTTATGATGAGTTTTTATCATAAATCACGGTTTATAAATGTCTGATTTTGTTTTTGCAATGTGGAAGTAATTTATTCAGAGAAACAGGAGAACTATAAAAGATTTATACACAATTAGGAGAGTAACTTGACTAGAAACGTCAACATTTTTCTCCCCAAATGCTCTTCTGTGAAAGTACTCTCCTCTTTCGCTTTGAGGACATACAGTAGCCTACATAAATCAAAGTATTAAGTTGATGAAATATTAAACACAAATTCTAAACTTTCATTAAAGTGGTCTGTTACCTTTGTAAAACTGAAAGCTATCTCATCCCTCTTATCTAAAGTATCATCAGTTGTACTTCAGGCAACAGATCTCACATAGCACTGCACTCTATTCTAAATGAAAAGAGGTTGTGTTTCAGCGGCGTGCTTAGGAAGGGGAATAAATGGATAAAATTTTGATTGTGCTACTTTGTTGTGTGCTAAGGGCTTTTTAAACATCAGTTGATCTCAGAATGCTTTTAGGATAGCCTTCTGTAATCATGATTGCTAGTACACAAAAAGGACATGCTAATTCTGCAAATGGAGGCCGATCAGATGTCTCTGTTTACCTTCTTCTGTAGCCACACAGATCGGGTGGTTGTGGATGTGGCAGACCGGCCCATTCTCAAACTCTCACTTGAATTGACAATTGTCTCACTGACAATTTGGTATAAGAATGGGTTTTTGTGCAAAACAACCATGGGGATTTAGACGCTTGTGAAAGCTCCTGTACTGTGTACCCCATGATACAATCCGTAGGTGCAGCTCAGAAAGCCCAGTCAGGCACTCGACTTACCCACACAATGGCAAGAGGCAGAAATTTCTAAATAGGAAATTTAGAAAACCCATAGCAAGAATCTAAATAAGATCACACAAATGTCTCTTCAATTGTCTTTAATGTAATGGAGTTTGGGTACACAGATTCCTCAGACACTGAAAAATATCTCAACCTTGTACTAGGAAAACATTCAGAGATGTCATCTGTGCTCTGTAGCACTAAGCATTGTGTAAAGTTACAGTACAGCTACAGCCTCTATCTATAGAGTTAATCACGTAACAGAACACTAAAGGTGTGTCAGTCAAACAAACCACTCTTAGTTCTTGCCAGATTAACATACCTTGTCTGCACACAAAGCACCTGCCTGTTACTGCTGCTTGACTTTCAGACAGTAAAATCAGTGAGGGGGTTGATTGCCTTTAGTACCTCCTGAGACTGGGCCAATACTTGAAGGCCCATTCTCAGCTCTCTCAAATAACCCAGTTAAAGTCAAGGTGAAATAAAAATATTCTGAATATTACATGTAAGCATAAATACATTTCAAACCCCTTGTATCTGAGGCCTGATTGATGATTTCTGTGCAATCTACCTAGAATCTTTGACAAAATTTAGCTAATTGGGTTAGTGCTTGGTTGCAGGCAGTTCTATTTGAGTTACACATATTGTGTAAGGTGTTCAGGTACTACGAATTAATGAAAAATACCTCTGTGTGAGAGTGTATTTTGAAATAAGCAAATGGCACACACCTTACCACGCTGTGAATTTTACTTTACCATGCATGTAATGGAAGAGGTAAGGAAGAACTTTGATATAGAAACTGCTAGGCTGACACGTCGGATGCAGAGAAAAGTAAAAAGAAAATAATGAAAAATATGTTTATGGAGAAGATAACTGTACAAATTGTGACACTGTGACTGAGTGTCTGGCAAAGGTATGGATGGCTCTGCTGTTTCAGAGCTATCTTTATGGTGAACACAGTTGTACAAAAGTTTTGCCTTCCCTCCCATCTGGAGAATGTTACATATTCAGACCTCTCAAGGCATTCAGTGTATCCTTGGAATCTGATATGTTGTCACAGCAAAATTGTATTACAGTCCTGACAACGAAGAGAAATACAGAAACTGCACCTAGCTTAAAAGACTCCTTCATCTTCCTCTAATGATATTGACAGCTTTTGCACTAAGCAATCTGGAAACTGCCTAGGGTAGCATTTTATAAATAAAATTTAAAAAGAAGTTGAAATGCACTCATTCACAGAGATCTATCTAAATTAAGCAATTCAATCTTTTAGTTTGTGCTTTTGCAATGTAGGAGCTGTCCCTTCATTCCCACTTTCTGTCTCTGCCATCTATTATTCCCTTCTACTTACTGACACCCAGCCAGGCCTAAATAAATGCAGCATGACCCCCCAGAGCTGACATTTTCCCTGCTTGTCAAGCTCGTTCTTATTTTCTTCTTTTCTGTTGCCTGAATAATTCCTATCTGTGTCTTTTAAATATTCTGTAGCTACTTCCGATAACCCAGGTTGGAAGGCATCTCTTTACTTGTTACAGTGCAGATTGCAGCATGGGAGAGGCAGCCTGTGGTGGAGAGTGGCTTGTGTTCTTTGCAGGATCAGATACAAATTAGTGTTGTTGTTTCTATTTGTAAATCCTTGTATCTCTTTTCCTTCCTTCCTTCCTTCCTTCCTTCCTTCCTTCCTTCTTCCGTCCTTTTTTAAAAATGAATTCAGTACTTTCCTAGATCAGTATCAGTGAATCTGTAATTGTTTACTAAATTGTTGGTGGTGCACTTCCTTCAGAACGGCTAACACTGTTGTTCTGGACTAACACTTTCCTTGATCAAATACTATCTATGACTCTGTAACCTAAAACCCCAGTGCTTTTTACTGGGAATTGGAAAAAGATAACATAGCACTGGAAGAGAAAAAGGAATGCACCTTCCTGACATACCTGTTTTGCATAACAAAAGGGCATTACTTTAGCAATTGACTTTTTATCCTTTGCTCTCTATAATGACTGCTAGAGATACTGATTTAATCAACCAACCATGCAAGTGCAATGATTGTGAACCAGATCGTTGTGCAGCAAACAAATGTTTCACAGTAAATTGCCAAGGGATACCAGCTACTCTGCTCTGTTTTTGCTCAAATAGATTGTCTTTTAAGCAGCTGCCTCATGAAAAGCCTTTGTTATGTATGGACCTTTAATCAAAATGTCACTAAATCCTGCATTCTGGGATGCTTCATTTGAAACACATCCAATGCTCTTATTTATTAAATTGTCCAGTGTCGAATCCAGCCGCCATTATCCCTAGTAAGCAAAGATGGATGAGGGAGTGACAAAAAGCTTGTGTCACAGCTGAGATCAGTTGTGTGTGTGTGATGTCTTGATCTGTTTGTACAACCCTCTTGGGAACCATCGGGCAATTAAGTTCACCCATTTCAAACATGGCCTTTTCTGTACACTCTGATTTGATAGGAGAATGGGCAATTCCCAGTAATGACTACTACATCAATTATATTGCATTGTATTGATGCTTAATTAGAGAATGTGTTGAAACTGGGGAAGGGGACAACTGGAAGAGGGGAGGGCTGGCTCCCAAGTAAATGTCAGAGACCTTTCCTTAATAGCCTGTCTTTTTAATGTGCATTGAATGCACTGACAAGCACTGTGGCCTCCTGACCTTCAAGCATTTACCCCAGCCTGAGAAAGGAGAGCGAAGCCTCTTTGAGAAGGAATTGTTTTAGAGCTGAATTACATTTAGTGTCATTCTTGTTCAGCTTTACTGTGAAGTGACCCTTACAGCCCTTTAGCCCCGCGTGCACAGTTGGAAACCATTTCTGTGCCTGAGCTTTCTGAATCAAACACTTGCAGTCTCTTCAAACAGTCTTTCAAAAGTGAAACCCAAACATCATGAACATGAACTCTTTATTTTTCTAAGGTTTATGTAAGTAATCTGAGAGCTATCTATAAGAGTTCTTTAAAAGAAAAAGAATTAAGCCAAGGCTTTTGTATTGCTCAAATAATGACATTGAACACTATCCTTCAATCTCCAGTTTCTTTAGATTTAAGAAGAGTACTATAAATCACAAATGGAGGATTACAAGACAAATATAAGACTTGCACGGTTGTTTATGACTGACCTGGCCTGCAACAACTGACACCAGCCATTACTAAAGGTTAATTTTCTAAAGCGGAAGATTGCAATATGGTTTTGGTTGCTGCTGGTTCTTTACAGGGTAATTGCATTGAATTTTTCTGGTAGTTTAAAGTATGCTAGCACTTCTGATATACAGCTGCTCCATCTAACACCCTGGAGAAACAGCCACGGGTTTAATTCATCTAAGGTTCTCCTGCACCAGCCTATGCAGGCATTGTCCTGGTCCTGTGATCAGGAGTCCTGATCTCCTGTTTTCAAGACAGCAAACTGCAGTGTGCTGGGGGGAACACACTGACAACCTCTTGAACAGGAGGAAAAGAATGCATTGATTATTTCTCATATGCTATTATCCTTTTCACACAGCCATTAATATGCATCTGCATCCCAGGAACAACGCGCCAGCTGCGCCTTTAGCAAAAACTCCGTGTAATTCAGCGCGACTTTGTGAAATGGAAAGAATTTAAAGACAGTGTGGCTATGCTAATTTTGATGTTAATTTCTGTAGGAACTTAATATTCTGTGCCATTCTTTTGCGTATGCAATAATCTCTGCTTTGCATCTTCTGTCGTGATATTTTACTTTTTGTTTTAAATTGGCAGCACTGAATGCAGATTGTGCCTACCTTTCAGAATTTGGAAGTCAGTTTAGGTCTTTCAAAAAAAAATGTTTCTTCATTACTCTAAATGCTATTACTACACATGCCACAGCAGTGGCACATCAGGGTGGTGACAGCTTTGCACATTGGAAGTCAGGCTTTGAAAGAAAGAATATATTTGCAAAGGAAACAGCTGATTAATTTGGATGTGCAGCTTTCAAGTAATATGCTTTGGAGTACACTGTACAACAAAAATTTTTTGAAAGTATTTAATAATTTATAAAAATATAATAAATTAGAAGAAGAGTAGCTTTACATTGATGGTGTGTATTTGGAGTCAGGTGGGTTTTTTCTTAGACTAGATAGGTTTATCAGAAGGTGACATTCTGATATCTGATATAATAGATGTTTTATTTATGAAGCCTTGACATTATTAAACAAGAGGGATCAACACCACGGAAAAATGCATTTGAAAGGAGGTTATAAAATTTGAAGCTCGGTCGCAAACAGCTCATAGTCCTGTGAAAAACCCCTACACTTTT
>VWZT01000793.1:270044-292288 GCA_013397055.1 Pachycephala philippinensis
ATTCTCAACATTAATTTCGTAATAAATAGCTGTTATAAATAATTTATCTTTTTAATAATTTTAATAATTTCATAAAGACTTATAAGGAAGATTCTCCATATGCAATCAAGGCCTGTCTTCCAGAGCACATAAACACCTGCTTGTCTTAAAGCATTTCTCAGTTTTTTACATTTAACTTTTACATTTAGGCAAGTGGCAAACCCAGAAAAGGTAGACTTGCTGTCCAGGATCTGAGTGCAGCCTCCCAGTTATGCTGTGTAGTTACATTCTGTGATTAGTGTGACTTGCATGGGGGAATTACTCGCCTGCTCTTGAACCTCGCTGCAGCAAAGCACAGGCTGGGTACTTCTGTGTTTTGCTGGTGCCAGTGTCAGTCCTGTGTGTTGGACTTCTGCTGCTATAGCCAAGACCTACATCAGACAATCAGATAAAAATAGAGGAGTGAGTAACTCAGCTCCCTGATGATGCTGTCATTGCCTTAGTTGCACTTGCCTAATACATTCTATGAGAGGCAAAAGTACTTTAATACTACTTTTTTTCCCACTAAAACCCCTCAAAAATTAAAAAAAACCCCAAGCAAACTTAATTTTTAATAAGGGTGCTGATTTATACCTCAATTCCCTGAAAGTCAGTGAGGAACACTGATTGAAGACTTCATCCATGTGTTGCTAAACTCAAGGGAAGCTTTGCTGTTCATTTCTTCAGAAGTGTAGGTGATGACATAATGAGGTGAACATGTGGTCATTTCTCTCAAAGCTTATCTTGGCATTCCTGTAAGTATAACTTAATCAAGACAGCAGATCAAACTAACTGCATGCTTTCAGGAGATAAATGTATGTGTCTTATTGTGGTGGCCCATACAATTTATTCAGTATGAAGAACTGACAAGTCCAGTCCATATGTGCAGCTTCTGCATTATATTATATACATGAAAACAAGATGTTACGTTAGGGCACAAATTCAGTATCTTAGATGAAATACTCAGTTGAATTGGTGCACATACGTGATTAAGAATATGTTCCTGGTTTGTATGAATCTCCATGTTATCCTTTAATCTCTTCTTTACTGGTATCCAAGATATAATATTTTAATTTCCTTATATTTTTTTCCTGATGTTAAAATGTAATGCTTATTAGTGCGGGGAAGAAGTAATTTCAATATAAATTATGCTTAAAGTATGAGTGTGATATGTTAAACACAACTGATAAAGTAATTGTTTGCCTAAAATGTCTTAGCAAAATTGTGCTGTTAAGCACTTTGTAAAATTCCATTACAACTGAGATTTATTTTTCAATCATTTTTTAAGACATGCTTTTCTATTCTCCAAAGGCATTATGCTATTAACAGATTTGCCGTATAATACAGAGCCATCAAAAATAGCAGCGTTTACATCTTAATTTGCATAAGGAGCAGCTTCTAATCCAGGTTCCATTGTTACAGTACTGGAATAACTGCAGTGATGTATGTGAGATTCAGTTTCAGTCTCCTTCTTACCACATTGCATGTATAATTTTAGTGGAGTATCTGTGCTTTTACTGAAGCAATTTAACTTAGACCAGATTGCATTAAAGAGTGTCCAGTTGCATTGGACACTCTTTAAATACTAGTTATCAGAGGTGAAGCAAAGAGAATGAGAGGCATATTACCTGCTGTTTTAGGGGATCTCTGATGAGTGCAAATACACCCAGGTCCCTTCAGAAGTGCCTGCTCCTCCATGAGGTCTATGTCTTCAGCCATATGTTAGACCATTACAATTTAAAACAAAGTGATTGCTTTTAATCTGGTACAGATTAGAAACATATTAGGGATTCTTCATTCTGAATTTATATGTCTCAGTCACAAAAATGGTAACTAGATTTGGAAAGTTTGGTTGCTTTTTCAATGCTAAACAATGAATGGTACTACATGTGTATCTTATTGTAAAAGCCTTTAATGGAATATATCTGAGCTCTACTGGCAGTCATTTGAGCTGAAAATTTGTTATGTCGTCTCTGTTGAACTGTTTTAGCAGTATAATCTTTGATAATTAAAACGTAATAATTTTTATGGAGTCCTTTTTACAGCTTATAGCAATTTTGCAGCTGACTGTGTCAGTCTTACATAAAAGATTGAGCTTAAATTATTAAATTATATTTTGTGCAACAGTAATTTCCATGAGAGGATGTTTTTCATGTTATTTTCTAGGAAGCTTTAGACTGCAAAAGAACACTTTTGGCAATGTAAAGGGAAATACTTGTGAAGCAGAAGCTATAATTAGAAACGTGTATTTAAACACCTCTTAGGCATTTGGCTCATACTGAACAAGGTTATTAAATAATAGGACCATACTCTGATCCTGGCTTTGAAAGTGGACACCATATTTAAGGAATTACTTGATCACTTCTCTTAACATCTGGATGCTTTGAAGAATCTGCTACACACTTGTTAAAATGTAAAGTGAAGTTACAGATGAAGAATTGAAATATGAGGACGGGTTATTTCAGTGGGAGTGAGCAGCAGTCATGGGTCCAGCCTCTGGGTCAGAGGGTGCTCTTCCCGGATCCATCTGTGAAGCCTTCTGTTGGAGGTATTTAGGCAAGGTTTTGTTGGAAGGTGAGAGCAAAACAGCCATTCAAGCTGTGCTCCAAAAGAGATGTTGGGGTGAAGGAGTTAGTTTGGCCTAGAAGTCCTGGGTGAGAGTGGAGAAAGGTTTCTGCTTTATTGGGCACTGGGGCAAAGGTTAAGCAGCTCATGGTGCCATTCACGGTTGACCATTTCCATCCTGGAAACTGCTACTGGGACTCAGTACTGAGAAGTAAAGGGTGTGTTAGGACATAGAAAAGGGTACCTGACAGATCTTCCCTTTGCATGCCATGAACCATTGACTGGCCACTGACTTTCTCATGGAATTCAGTGGTGGAACTTAAATCTCCTGAGCTGCTGGCACAACCAAAGGGCTATTCCTTCTCCTTCTGTCTGTATCAATGCTGCATCTCTGGATTCCTTGTTCCCAATTTATCTGTGGTACAGGGGGTGTCCTTGGAAGAGCGTTTGTTTGGTAGAGCAGTCTTTCGTGAATGCTCCTGAGAGCTTGTTCTATGACGACTGTGATGGAGATGAATATGTTCATATGGAGAAGGAGTGTTTGGGGGAAAAAAATGGAAAATTGTTATACCTTCTGTGACTGGATGGCCTAACCATGTAAATTAAAAGCTTAAACCCCCCAAGTTTGAACATTAAGATGTCTGTTACTAAGATTCAAGTGTATCCTTAAGAGATTTCTGTCTACATTGATATTTTCTGTCTACAGAATGACAGATATGACAGAAAAATTATGTCTTGCTTCCCAAATGTTTCCATTTGAGAAATGTAAAGTAACGATTCCAAGCAGGGGTTTTAGAGTTTAAAAACAGGAAAGAACAAGAGGGGCCATCTGGCCTTGACCAGTGGGGCTATCTTATCTCTGGATAGGAGTCCTTGCAGACTACATGGCCAGCAGCTTGTCACATTTGGGAAGATAAAATGGTCAAAGAGGGCACAGAAACAAAGTACTATTTTTCTTCTTGCCAACAGAGGAAATATCTTTGCCTGGGGAGCAGAAGATGCAAAAGATTTTGTGCAGCCATTTTTATGCACAGAGATCACATAGTTTCCCTGTTTTCCTCACTCAGTGCAGCCAAATGTCAAGAATTAATCTTTGCTTTGCTTTTATTACACAAACTTTCTTCCAAGCATATATACAAAATTGTGTGATATATTTTTAACTGATAGTTAGCACATGATATACATTCCTGTATCATTATTGCACTGGAATAAAAGGGGCTCTCCGACACTTGCAGAACATACCCCTTTTCACTTAAATTTCTGAATCCTTACTTTCCTTTCAAACTGTTATTTACTATGTATAGTACTTATAAGTACCTTCACATAGCGCAGTAGCAAGTTTTCAAACAGAAAAAGGAGTATTGGAGGACTGTACATCACCCTGAGGTGTTCATAACCATAGAAGTCATAGAATGAGGTGAGTCTGTCTTTGGATGATGAAATTAAATCCCCTCTGTGGAATCTAATTGGACTGTTACAAATGGTATAGTAAGATCTGGAAAATTCACAAAAGCTTAGATGGACTATTTTGCCTTCATTTGTTTTTATGTCACATCTAAATTATATAACCCTCTTTTATTCATTTTCTGGCTACGGAGACAGTGGACATTCGAGAGCTTGATCTGATAACAATGGGATTTTAGTGATCTTTGCATCATTTTCCCCATATCCAGCCCCTTTCTTTCTGTTTTAAAATCAGTGAAATTTTTAGTGCATTATGAAATTTTCTTCAGTATTTCACAAAATTAGCCTTTATTTCTCCTTCAAAAGTCTGGTTGTCTATAAATCTATCCATCTGTCCCCATACCTGAAAGATGAGTATTGTCAGCTTATAGGTCATGAAAAAAAATACAGTGGTATTTAAAATCACTAGTTGTGCAGTGAGAAGTGTAAATGCAGCAACATGGGTAATTTCTGTGCAAAAGGTTAGTAATTCTATTGTAACTTCCGTTTACATGCCTTCTATAATTACTATAAGAATTTCTGTTTGCCCATTGGTGTTGCCTAAGAGTGACAAAGAATGGTTGTGAATCCTGCTGCTATGATAATTTTGTAGCCTTTTTCCCCTCCTTCACTAAAAGCAAATCTAAAAAACATCTAAACCTGAAAGTGAAGGTTTTTTCTGAGCGAGAAAATAAAGTGGGGTTAGCCTGAAAAAATATAGCAAGGTTTACTCTCTCAGTTTCTGAAACCAATCTCATTTATTTTCATTTCCTAAACACCACTTTTCAATTGAATCAGGAGCAGTGTGTTACGTTTTTTTTTTCCTTTTTGATAATCACAGAAATATTGACCTATTTTGAAAACACTTCTTCCTCTCACTACTGACATCTTTCATTACTTTCATTATTGTTGCTATTTTTATATACAAGAACTATAAAGAAACTTGAGCTGAATATAATCTTAACTGTAGAGAACTGGATGTGGATCTCCAACATACCAAGTGACTTCAATTGTCAGAGTTAAGGTTTATCCTTGCCTCTTTACATTATAAGACATTATCCAAGCAGAAGTCAGCTAATGGACCTTAAATTAATGTGAGTGGTCTACAAAGATATGGCATATCATTACATGAATCTACTTTCCTTCAAGTCAGCAGAAAAATACTGTATCAGTTTCATCAGAGGATAAAAGGTTATAGCCAGGTTATTCTGCATCGAGGCATTTTGGTTTCTTTTACCATTGTAATTGAGCAGTGCTCTGTTCTGCAGGTACAGGTTTAACATAAAAATGGGGTTTAATGAAATTAAAATAAAGATTTCTTAGTCTAGCACCTGCTATATTTAGTTCTGCTTGGAGTGTGGCTAGGGGTGTACCTTCGAAAATCCTCTCTCTTTAGGAAATATAATTGTCCTGCTCTTAAAAAATGAGAAAAAAATACAACAAGAAAAGGAAGAAAAAAAATCTTCCTGTGCTGTCAAAATAACTGTTTTGCTAGGTTGGCTGATAACGTAATGTGGATGGATGGCTCTGTAGTGTTTTGGCTATTTCTTCATCAGTCTGATCACAGCCCAGGTGACAGGATCAGGGTTGTACCTTCCAATCCTGCAGTAAATGACCCGTGTCTGTCTATCTTTAATCAGACAGCTCCCTCCATCATTCAGATCACTTGGAAGTTGCTGTGGGAAGGAATGTGCACACTCCTTTTGTCTCATCACTGCTTCATACAGGGACAACCTGTGTGTGGGAGAAGGGGGCTAAAATCAATTGTCCTGCAGAACATAATCACCTCTCAGTAGAACATCCATTGCAATGTTTGTGCCAAACTAATAACGATAGGAACAAACCAGCCTTTTCTACAGGCTTTGTGTTGGTGGCCTTTGCAGAAAAAAAAATGACTGCTGCTTCTTTAAGTCATGGGAGCTGCCCTTTGCTGTGACAGCTTTCCAATTGTTAAATAAACTCTGACCATGAGCAGCTGTCAGACAGATATTGCACTGCAGGCTTCAGTTAAAAGGAGCATCAGACAAGCATTTCAGCGCCTACAGGCCGCTATTTAATTTTTTCTTAAAGACACACTTAAAAAAAACCCCAAAACACGAGACAATGGGAGTCCTTAACTGAAAAAAAAAAAACAAAACACCAAAAAATTCTATTTGATATATTCTATGCAATTTTCCTGTGAAAGTTATAGAATGTGAGTGTGTCAATATCTGAAAAAAAGCCTATGTGGATCTTGAAGTGTCTCAAATGTACACTTTGTCTGGTAGCAAGGTAGGAAATTGAGATGCAGAAGTGCTGACATTAGACTTTATAAATAATACTAATCATATTCAAATTCTTGTGGGAAGGCAAGAGGAATTATACTGAGCTTCCTCAAAGTCGTAGAATGTCATTCTATCATTTGTACTTTTGATAGTAATCTAGCACAACACTTCTGATGTTATTGCTTTTTACCACCTGAGCAACTTGAGCTGGTTGAAGATGTCCTTGCTCATTGCAGGGAGGATTGGACTGGATGACCTTTAAAGGTCGCTTCCAACCCAAACTATTCTATGATTCCATAAATCTGTGATGATGTTGCACCCTGGTGTACAGGAAAGCAAAAAAAAAGGACAGTTTTCACTACAGAAGGTCTAAAGGGGTAACACCAATATGCAAGAAAATAATCTTTTAAGGTAAATACATAGTGAGTATATTGGAAGAAGCTTTATTATTTACATTATAATTACAGCTGGGGAGGGAAATTGCCATTAAGTTAGGAAGAAGGTAGAAACTAAGGTAGACTTCCTCCTATTCCAGTTTAGAAACTGATACTCTCTACCCTTACCTGACTAAAAGTCAAGCTGGAGAACTTGGACTGGGAATCAAAGTTGTCCAGAGCTCCACTAGAAGATATGTAGAAGATAGGTTCAGCTCACCTGGCTGAGGAGAGAGTGGGTCAGCTCTGGACATGCCTTTTCCCATTGACTGAGGCAGAAGCCTAGCTCAAACACAAATTAAAACAAAACCAAACCCAAAATAAAACAAAAACTGGTCATGGCGACTAACTCCAGAAGGCATGGTGTGGGCTAATTGTGTGGAGGCAGGAGTTCTAGACAATATATAAGAAGTATTTATTGAAAAATCCGTATTTTTTCATGTTGAAGAAATTATTCATTTTTCATTTACAAGTAATAGTATTAATAAGTAATTACTGTTTTTAAATGTAACTTCTTCCAAAATTTCAAATTTGAGTAACTAACCAGCTAACTAACTTACTAGTTAACTAATATATGTTTTCACCATTCCAGTTTTCTTTAAGGACAGAGAGGAATATATCCAGTAAAAATATAAAGCAGTAGGAAATGGAAAAAGTCAATTTAAAAATCAATCCTCCCTGATTTTTTCTATCGACTCCTGTTAGAAATAACACCCACAATTTTTATAACTGAAATGGATCATAAAAAAATCTCAGGGTGTTCAATTATTTATTTTATGCTTTTGAAAACACTTTTGGGTAATGGGTTTCACTTTTTCACCTTTCATATACCTCATTCTTTCACACAGAAAAACAGGAACCATTTGAAAATGAAAAGTGATAGCATTTTCTTGTTTGTGCTCATACTTGTGCTTATCAGTCCATACTCTTTGCACAGATACAAATGATGGTCTGAAATCCATGGTAATCATAATGCACCTTTGTTTTAAACAAACTGATTTCTATACAGAACTAAATGTTTATATAATACAGGGCTTTGTGGAGACTTGAACCAGGAAATTAATTTGTTTTATCTCAGTTTTTGGAAAGCAAACTATAGAAGGGAGGGTTTGGGAGCACTACACCAATAATGGAATCAATTGCTATACTCAGTGCAAATGTGATTTTCATATGTGAAGGAAGCATGAGGAAGGGTCCTTTAATAAAAATAGTCAATTTGTAACTCCATAATAGAAGAGGGTATTCTTTGGAGAGATTGGTTGTGGATTAACAGAAAATGTGTGAAATATATGACCATGAAAAGAAAGAGTAAAATCAGTCTTCCATCTTCTTTCCTAGTCTTCCAAATTTTCCATATTGAAGCAAAAATGGAATCTCCCTTTTTACTGTCTTTATTAATGAACTAATCTAAGCAGCTATCCCTTATGTATCAGATTAAGGCTGGGAAAGGGCTAAGATAAATATGTTTATCTGTTCCAGGTTTCAGAGCAGAAAGCTGGCATATCACAGGGATAATGTGAGAGATAAGTTGGAGATGAAACTTTCTGGCTAGGCAAGCAACACAACCTTCTTCTAACATGGACCTTACTGGAATAAACTTTCACCATGGCTCCTTTCCTGCTACAGAATGTGACATGGCACAGAAACTGTGTTGGATCCATGCTTTTCCAGAGAGTCAGGTTTACTGGGCACAGGGAGCAGAGCAGGCAAAGCAGCAAATCAGTTGTTCCCTGGTGACAGCAGCCAGGAGCAAACATGTCTTTCCAAAACAGCTCCTGGCCACTGCTGCCTGTTCTGCTGTTGCTTCCTTGAAGGGAGGCTAAAGACCAGAAAATGTAGTGTGGTTTGTAAACCTGCTTCCAGCTGCTGTTTTTCTCTGCCTGTACTGTCTGTTGGGAGAAGGACCTTGCGGTGCTTGGGAGAGGCATTTCTGGGAGTGAGCTGCAGGGCAGGCATGTTGTCCTGGCTGAAAGTGTACCAGCTCTGTTGTGGGGATCTTTGCTGCAGCTTGGCTACATAGACATGATGGCACTCTTGGGTTTACAGCAGGCATAGCTTGGTGGCCACCACAGACAATTGAAGGAACAGATTCAGGTCGACAAGGCTGTGTAGAAGATCTATTGAAGATAAACCTTCAAAAATAAGTCTTGTATGTTTTGTATTCAACTTCACCCCTTTTATTTTTCCCTTTTCTATACTATATGCTTGTATGCCATTTCCACTTGTCAGTGATCTGATTGGATGGCTCTGTTTCTTTGTTTTTTTGTTTTCTGCAGGATAAAAGCATGGGTGGATAAGATGCAAGAAGATCTCGTGACGCTCGCACGAACTGCAAGTGGAGTGGACTGGCTTGCTGATGTAAGAAGATGTGTCCTAGACTGCTGTAATTAGAAAGTGAAGTAAAGGGCTTGCATCTTCTAGGCTTTACAACCATTTCATACCGACATACGAAAATGATTTTTGGGAATTAAACTCTGCAGTGCTTACTGAGAGAGAAATTAATAACAGACATCCATCAATTCACTCTCAGTGTTGCAGCATTTCCTCACTGATAATATTTAATCAGCTTTGCAGTATCAGGCATAAGGCTTGCCATTGTTACAACACTTCCACCTGAAGCAAGCACTTTTGTGTTCTATGTTTGTCAAATACGGTACCCAGGAAGCAACCATTCACAGTGGTGGAGAATTCTGCTCTCTGTTGACAAGGGAACCTATCTTTCTGATACATATTCCCAAAAATGAGCCAGCTTTTGGTTAGCAGAAATGTCGATGAGAATGAAAACTACTTTTATTCAGCTGTTAAAATTTAATACAAAGTTTGTTTTAGAGAAGAATTTGCAAATCTTTCATCGAGATTTTTTTTTTGTTATTGTTCTATTAATAGATGGTGACAACACATCTGACATTGCAGAAAAATGAAGGCACAATTCAGAAAATGTCAGGATTACATTGCCTGTACAAATTTGTGTGTATACATCACAATCCAGCATACAACCATATGATCATACATTTCCCTCTCCCTATCCCTGCACAAGTGCCATGGCTCTTTCAGTGAACTGATGGATGTCTGAGTTGATGTGAGGGAAATTTTGCTGCTACATCGGGAAACTTAAGTTATTGTTAGCCAACAAAAGCCCCTGTTGCTGGGGAACTGAATGTGAAACCTTGAGATTTGGTTTTCAGAAATCATAATCTCCTCAAATGATCCATGCAATGGATAGCAGAGGTTTTACAGCCATTAAGAGATAACCAGAAAATATCGTGTGTGAAATTCTCAGATTTAGCACTGTGTATTATTGTATTCCTTTGACCTTAATGACCTTTTGCCCAGACATTCACATTCTGCGTGAGTCCTGTCCCAGAAGGACATTTTGTCTTTACTGATTATAAGAGGTTAGATCATTAGCTCAGATGTCCATTAGCTCAGATGACATCAACACTGTCCTATAAAAGGAAGGGCTGTGTCACTGCATGCACGTGATGAACATAAATGAAGATTGCGGAGTTTATTTTAGTTTTGGCCTTTCCTAATGTTTGACTGCTTCATATTGCAACACAATTTAAGGCAATTGCTTTAGATGCACATTTTAATCTTTGAAAACCCTAAACAAACTGAAAACAAAATCTTGAAATCCTAACACAAATCATCAGATTTGTACAAACATGGGTTTCCAACACAGAAATGCCTAGCACTTGAGCTTCCTGAGAAACTATAAGGTTTGGAAGCATGGAACAGTGGTTGGAGTTTTGTAGGTGGATTTCACACATATCTGCTGACAGAGAACAACAAGACTTGCAAATCATCAGTCTCCAGGTTCTGATGGGGAGTTTCTGCTACGAGTCCTTTCTGCTTATCTAATTTAGGTGTGATCTGATCAATTCTGCACTTGCTGTGTCTCTTTTTCCCCATCATTCAGCATCTTACTGCTGATTCACCATTCAGCTTTCTGTTCCTTTCCCGCTGTGTTGCTTGGCTATATTTAATTTCTCCTCAACCTATGCTATGTTTCTGTCTCAGTTCCTGCCTTTGCTGCTTGGCCAGTCTGCCTTTCTATTTTACACTAGTTTCTTGTTTCTATTTTAGGATCTCTCTCCTCAGCTCTTTCCAGATCAGCACCTCCCTCTGAACTCTTTCATTTTTCTTAGCATTTCCAAAACATTCTCTCCAGGTGTGTGTGGCCAGCCTGTCACAATACTCTTATCTTTTCCACAGGAATTTCTCTTCCCCGTCTCACATTTCCTTCCATCACTAATTCTCAGACCCAGACCTGTAGTTTTCTCCTGTATGGTTTTTCTATTTCTCCTTCCCTTCCAGGCTCTTCTCTCTTTATTCTTTGCTTGCCATTTTCCAGTCTGTTATCTCCTGTTTCCATATCTCAATCTCTTGCCCTTTCTTCTTCATTCAGTTTTCCTCTCCTCCTTCTCCCACTGTGTAGACCTGGGAGACCACAGCAAGTCTGATCTTTAACTGCAGAGGAGGTGGGACATTCTCCAGGAGTGATGGTCTCTGGGTTGGAATACACCCGTGTTCTGAGAAATTTAGCTGATGAAGTCTCTTCAGTGACTGCAGGTCCTTTTCAGGCTAAAAGTGTTTTAATACTAAAGAATAAAATATATATGTTTAAATACAGAGTGTTAAGGTTTTAATCTACAATGAATGGGCAACAGGAAAATGAGTTACAGAGGATTTCTAACTTGAGCAAAACAATGAGTTAATGTCTCAACCATTTTTTCTACTCCTTCCCATGCGAGGACCACATAGTAAAATAGATAATAAAAAGCCAAGATATTGATGTTGTCATTATTTTCCCTGATGAAAATAATAGTTTATATAGTTAATATTTAGCAAATTTACAAGCTGCTAAAACAGTCTTATAATGAAAACTGCTGGCTAAACCTAATAATCTGTAGTGCTACCAGCTTTGCCACAGTGACATTCATGTGGATAAAGACAAAAAGATGAGTGTGTGAATACTGTAGGTAAGTTTCTTTTGAAAGGCCTGAATTTATAATAGACTTCAAGCAAATAATGTTATCTCAGAGGATACCTACAAGATGGTCGATATGTGCTTGTAATCCTAGGATTAGAAGCATGAAAGGGGGGTGTTTCCATGTAAGATATCCTAGTATATCAAAGCCATTTGTTTGACCTAAGTTGCACGATGTCTTTCTGTAGACATGAGGTTTTAATTAGCTCTCTTGGCTGCAAGGGAGAGTGCAAAGCCCTGCAAGGTGTAAGCCATGCAGTCTCCCACTCTCTTGTTTACAGGCTATTGTCACTTTCCCATTTCTGAATGACACATTTTTTTTCCTGCTTACTGCCTATTAACATTTAGTCAGATCTCTTCTGAAATGAACCACAGTTTTGGAAAAATGGAGACTACAAGACATGAAAAACAGCATGCCTGCATGCTTGTCACTTTTGTTCACAGAACTTGCCTTCAGTTGCTCAAGCTTTAAAAATGCTTACAGTCAGATTGAATTTTCAGCTTTTTTTCTGATTTATTTCTTCTTCCAGCTCCAGAATTGTTTGGACCAAACCTGTAGTCTTCATGTAAACTTCAAAAAAGAAATAATTTATTTGGGTTTTCTGCGCCTTGTCTCTCTAAAAGCAGAATGATTAATACAAAAAGAAGGAGCAGATTGCTCCTATTATAAAATAGTAAACATGACTTTCTGTCAAAAGCTGTAATAATCAGATTGGTAGGAGAAATGTCTTCCCTTGTTCTAGGGAAAATTAATTTTTATTTGGCCAAGTGTGAGGTTAAAGCTCTTAGCAAGAATATGTAGCAGAATATAACCATTTCACAGCCTGGTCAACCTCTCCCTGGACTCAGGGGAAGAATTCCGACTGATTCAGCTGAATTTACAATCTGTGTCTGCTTTGTGCAATTACGTCTTCTATGAAGATCTCTAAAGCAATCAAGATAGCTCTTGAAGTAGCACAATTAATACGTTCTCACCTTGAATGAATTAATTCTTCATAAACCAGGGCTTTTTCAATTAGCTACTGTGCTGTGCGAGTTTTTGGTGCTCCCATAAGTTGCTGAAGGTGTCTCAGGGTTCCTCAGTGCTATCTGTGCTTGGATGTGCCTTGGATGTCTGGGGGTCTTTGTGCTGCAGGAAATTACACTACACAGTGGTCTCTTCTGAGGAACTATAAAATATTTTTTTCTGACCATGAGGGAGAGGGATAGGAGAACTGCCTTAATTCTCAATTATTTTGATTTTAGACCAGGAGAGCTTTTGACCTGAGAGAATGTAGAACTTGGAGTGTAATATGTACTTACAAAGGAATAAAAAAATTAAAATGTAGATGACCATTAAAGTCAAGTGAGATATGTGTTAGGTGGATAGCTGTCCTGTTGAGATCAGTACCTTGGTAAGAGTCTTATTCTGCAGTATGGACATGGATAATCAGGGAAAACATTTTTTGTATTTAAGGTGTTTGCATTCATCATGTACGGAATTTCGTGGAATCATATTTAAGAAGAGGAATCTCCTCAAAGAGGGTTCCCTTTTCCTAGTTCATTGACAATTTTTCTGCAGTGATTTGGAATCACAATCTTGTCCTAGTGACTAACCACTCTTTCTCTTGCTTTTGCATATATAATATAGCCATTGTACACCATTGTAACTCTCATCAATCACAACTTTTGAAAATATCTGTGTAGCGAGGATACACAATAATATATTAATGAATATTTCATGTGGTGTTTAAAAAGACAAAATATTTGGAAGTTTATTAGTTCGTTAGTGATTCTGCCTCTGAAAATTTGAATATGGTTATGCTGATGCACATTTCATACACCTTTTCTTTTGTTAGCAATGATGACAGCAATATAATGCCTGTAGTAAGAAAAATTGCAAAAGAAAGCTTGGATGCCATTAAAATTAGGAGTTTTATGTTGAGGCTGTGCTTATCCATAGCCTTAACCAGGCAAAGCGGTATAACTGGAGTAGAAGAAAGAAGATGGAGAGGCAGGTGAGAGCTGTTCATTGTGATGCCCAAAGGAAACACGGTGGGATTGGGGTGTCCTGCACAGGTCCAGGAGTTGGACTTGATGACCCTTGTGGGTCCCTTCCAAGTAAGCACATTCTCTGGTTCTGTGATACTCTCTGGGAATGGTCTCAAAATAGTCTTCCAAAAATAGTTTTAAAGCACGTATTTAAGTCTTGCTTTTTTGGACATTACTAGAAGTTTAGGTGAGATCTGGGAGAACTCCAACTTGGATGTAATACCAATGTAATATCCCCATTACAATAATGCAGAGATTGCTTCAACAAGGCAGGAAGTCGGGATTCAAGATGCCAAAATACTCAGCTGGTTGAAAACTGGCAGAGCTCCACTGACTGCAGTGGATTACACTAATTTACGTTTGCTAAGAATCACGACTAACAACATTTAATTTACAAGTCAATCGGGTAAAAAGTATTTTAAAAAAACCAAACGGATTTTACACAAAAAGCAGAGGCTATATCTTAACCTTATTGCTGCTGTAGTTGCCCAGCTGACAAAGGTACTGTTTAGTCCTTCCTAAGGATTATTTTTTCCCCTAGACGAGCAAAGGGAATGTTTATAAGGAGATGTTGTGAACTTGAGACTTGAAAGCAGGAATACAGGATACACAGGAAAATCTTGTCCAGTGTGCTTCTTTAACTGTCTCTCAACAAAGCCAAACATAGTATATTCTTTTTAGGGTTATAAGTATTATGTTTAAAGAAAAACCCAAAACCACAAAAACAACAATAACAAATAGTCATGTAATTGTCATTTCAACTTAAGAAGGCTTAACTTGGTCTTACCCGTGAACTCTCTGTGCAGTCAGGCACTATGAAGCTGCTCTGGTGTGAATGATACGTAGTTTCTACCGAGCAAATAGACTGTTAGAAAAAAGAAAATAAGAAGGAATAGACAGCAGCTTAATAGGATTTTAAAATCCATGTAGCAAAATAAATATTGAGGCTGATCTCACTAGCTGCATTTCTCAGTAGGCATTTTGTCTTTGAAAAGACAGAAATATGTACAAAGTTCACAGTCACATTATGGTCTAAAATCAGATACCTCAGCACGCAGGAAAAAAAAGAGGTGAAGAGCCTACTGAACTACAGAATTAAATAAATACATAGTTCCATTTTGATGGAAGTATGCACAACTTCCATTTTTACACAGACCGTTCACAGCAAAGACTCATGACTAAGCTAATTGACAGCTCGTTTAATCTAATAAACTACAACAAGTATGCTTCTGGATTCTAGCTCCTAAAATACCTCTGGGGACAGAAGAGAGAGAAGGAGGGGAACCCTGCAGTACCCAGAAAGGAAGACCTTGGAGTAGAGAATATGCCTTATAGCAATGCATGAACTTGTCTGTTCCAAACTGATTGAAGAGAATCCTCTTTTACAGAAACACTGCATTAAAAAAATGTGGGTCTGTGTAAAGAGCTTTGATGTGACAAACACACTGGAGCTTCACTATGACTGTTACAGCAGAAAAATGCCATCTTGTGCAGTATAACCTTTTCAGGCAACAACGTAATTGAACGAAGCAGCAGCAGAGAGAGGCAGTTCCAAGGAACTCTGCTCTCTGAATCTGTTTCCTTTTTGATACATCGCTGCAAAAACAATCCATGCATGGTGTTCATAAGGCATGCTGTTATTACAGTTCCAGGAGCTGTAGAGTAAACCCATATAGGCTGACTTGGCCTTTAAATAGTATTCCTACTGAGATAAAAATACTGTTTCTTCCTACAAAATAAAAAGAGAGCCAGCTAGGTATGGGTATATGATATGTGGTGATGAGTTCCATTCAAAAAAATGAGTCTACCAGCAATTGTTAGAAGATTTTTATTTATTTTGTCTTTTGAATGCTGTTTTATAATAATTAGCTCTTCCTTAGTGAACAGCCCAGCCGAGATGCTGCAGGAGCACATTTCATCCCCTGCTCAGTGTGAGGTCTGTGTGCCTAATGCACAGATGGTGCCAGTCTGCTCAAGCACTCATATTGGCAGCAGCTTCCCAGGCCACGCTTTCAGCTTTCCAGGTCTTGGATCAGTCTCTAGAGTTTAACTGAGATGAGTGACTTGTAAAAGAGACTGGTCTCTGATTTGAACTGCCCTGAAGTAGGGATGTTCAGGAAAGCTTCCTTCTGCCAGAAGGCATTATAACCCAGAGTAACTTTCTGTTGGATTCTACACATTTTAGCTAAGTTAGTCTTAGAAGCTCTGTTCTAGAAACTCTACAGACAGAGACACACCACTGACTTAGACTTACAGAGGTTGTCATATAGTGCTTGCCTTGTTCTCTTCATTATCTGTGTAGAGGTCTGTGCAAGGGGAGACTTCAACAGCTTACTCGAAACTCATGTAAGACTTGTATCTGGATAATCTTCCCTATTGTCATGGGAGCCTGCAATTCCTGCTTAAAACAGTGATTTGGAAGGCAACTTAGCAGTAAACATTTTCATTGTTACTATTTTTCTCAATGATTGGCATGATATTTCTGCGGTTCTTTCTTTACAATCGTAAAGTAAATTGAATGAATTAGCAAAGGCTTTATAGAAATTTGAAATTATTTTTTGAAAACATTAAACATACATGGAGTTGAAACTTTCTATTTATTTTTTACCAGCTTTATGATTTATTTATTTATTTATTTATTTATTTATATATTTTCAAATACTGTATGTATCAAGTTGGATTCAGTTTGTATATGCTTTAGCCAAAGGCAAAGAATTTTGTACTTCATGCTATTCTCTGATGAACTAGCAGATGGACCTAGGGGATATACGGACACATTCCAAAATATGCTACATTCACCCTTGTTAAGGTTGAAGTAATGGAGAGTTTTATAATTAAGAAAAATATGAAGAAGAAATGCAAGAACTGGATTTTTTTTAAAGATAGTTGAGTTTAAGAATAACAACCCAAATGAATACATTTGGTTGACATTTCTCAGGAGGTCAGGGCTGTGGACTTTGTAAGTCCGCATTTCATTTGAACGTTCTGATTGCCATAGGTCCTGAGGAGTTTGTCAGTATTTTGACCCTGGATTTTAAGACACTTCTGACATATAAAATAATAATAATATATTGGTGTGCAGTCCATCCTTCTTCACCCCTGAAAATGGAAAATGTAACACATGTAGATACCACCACAACACTTGTAGACACAACTTGTGTAACTGTGAAGCTGTTTCCTGTATGTCCTGAGTGTACTCTCCAGTGGTCTAAGAAAGGAAGGCAAGTGTTTAAATGAGTTAAATTTGGGAAATAAGGAAAATTTTCTATTCATTCAAATTGTGCCACTCACTGAGAGACACTATGACTGATCTCAAAAATCAGAAATGTATTGTATTCTTTCTTTTCTCCTTTTGTCTCTTTTTGTTGTCCTCAATGAAACGAAATACTGAGCAATTCTTTTAAAAACATAACGTAGAGGAGACTTTTTACCCATATAAAACAAAACTACAATTTTATATAATCTTGAGATGAAAATTTAAACAAGTCAACAATTTTGAAGTTGTTGAAGCATTTTTATCCTTTTTGGGTCACCAGTTTTATATTTCCTGAAAATTCCCTGAGTTCATGCCATATTTATGGGTGGTTCTGGTAGTCTACAACTGCAGTTTTCCACAAAAATGCAGGTGTTTTATGTTGTTTTCTAAGGAAAGGAGGGAGAAAAATTTGAAAACAACAGAGCGACTCTATTTTATTTTTTAAATTATCTTAGTAATGTGTAATAAAGTAGGTATCAGAAAGTTTGGCTGAGTGGGAGTACATGAGGCCAGCCTCTGAAACACTTGCATTCTTTCTAAGCATAAATAGACTATTGCACACTATTGACATTTGTCTTTTGCCTCATTCCTAAGGCAAGGGCACCAGTCTGCTGTATCTGAGAGGGGTGTGGTGAAGGGAAGGGAGGTCAGGATTACTTTTAGAATGGAATTACCAAGGGGTTGGTACAGTGAAACATGGTCATTTTAGGTATTTATTGAGGAGTCAGCGTCCATTTACCAGAAGTATAATAATGTATGAGATGGGTTAGCCTGGTTAGGGACTGCCAAGGTTATTAACACCTTTTTTAACAATGCAGTATTTATAATTTTATACCCCAAAAGTCCCATTTGGGGTATACCACTGCCGCTGTTGTGTTCTGTGTACAACGAAATACCAAAGCTGCTGGCACTAAAAATAGAAACGAAATTCTGTTGAGTTTACACATTGCTGACCAATGTCGAGATGTCAGGAAAATGAAATCACTTTTAAAAATGCAAGATGGGAACTTGAATATTTATCTGCAAGTTTTCTTTGTAATCCAAATGGAAATTAAGAGATTGTCAAAACACAGGGAGCCTCATTTACTATTTGCAGATTCCACTCTCTCTCTGCTCCCTTAGCAATAAACTGGCATTTTGAAATGTTCCTTCTTCCAGCAAACAAAACCAGCTGTAAGTCACTAAGAATAGGTGGCTGCATTAACAAAGCTTGCTCAAGCTCAGGGGAAGAGATGGCCTAATATTACCATAGCTTTAATTACTATTTGATGGTTGGATAATCTTTGATCAAAGCACTGTTCTTGATTAATTTATAATATTCCATTGGCTTTAACAATAATAAATTCTGTCCTATTGGTACTTATATTCAGATTTTTTTGTAGAAGCTGAGAAAAAATTAAACATTTTCCTTAAAAAAGATTCACACACTAAACCCAACAAAACCCCAAGCATTAGAGTTAATCAGTTTCCAAGTCCTATGGTTAGTAAAATGCCAAAAAAACCCCAAACTTGTTCGTGTTCCCTGAGAATTAAAATTACTTTTGGGGAGAGAGTCAGTAGGTGATAAATTGTACTAAGAACAGCTAAGGCAGGCCAAAATTTCCTGTGAATAAGTGAGTTTGATAAATTACATAAATGCCCACCTCCAAATATACCAGAAGTGCAGAAGAAATGTGAAACACTTTCTCCCTATTGTTCTTCCTCTCTTACAAGAAGGATCCACTTGTACTCCTGAATTTGGATTTTTGAGTTCTTGCTCAGTCTCAGCTAAAAGCCTGAGTCAAAACTGCCATGAAACCAATAAATGTCATCTTGTTATTTAATACTGTATTTCTATCACTAGGAAGTAAAATTGAATACCTTAAAAAACATTTTTCTTAACAAAGGGGGATGTAAAATCTGCTTTTCATGTTTGTAAAGTAGCAGAAACACAAAGCCGAACTCCTGTTTTATCAAGGTTTAGATACAAAGTGGCAATTACAAAAACTACCTCTTAATTTGAAAGTCCTTTGGACTACTCTTTTAATTATCAGCAGTCAAAAGGGGCTGATGATTCTTACAAAGTGTGCCTGATTATATGCTTCCCTTTGAGTAGGCACCTGAGTGAGGCCATTGACTCTGGCACTGCTTATCCTCTCTCTGATGTTAACTGAGACTTAAGTGTTCCCAGCATCTTGCAGAATTCAGTCTGAGTGCTTTACTTAAAAATGAACTTGCTCTGATAATTTTTTTCCCTAACGTGCACATCACTACTATGATAAGTCATGGTTTTCAACGCATCAGCTGCCCTGTCACTTGTCATCCCAGACCTTTAGAGCAGTCAGTGATCAGGCAAGTGATTCTGAAAAGCAACAGCTACAGTAAACTATTGGGGTGGTTTCTTCCTTTGTGTTGTTGCCATGAATTTCAAGAATGAAGGCATCTGCGAGTTGCTAGGGAGCAGCTGTAATCTTATTTATACATTATATGGAGCAGAGAGTAAGACATAAAATACTCAGACTGATTTCTTTGAACATACAGAATGCTTCTTAGAAATGAGCATTTTTCAATGTGTTTCACAATGAATTGCTTCTGAGTCAAAGAAAAGAAGTGTCTTGTGAGAAAGAAAAATTGTCTGGCATGTATTAGAAATAGAAACTATTAATATAACTTTGGAAATAGGATACAGTAGTAAGAAGATGGAATTTTCTTACCCTGGGCAGATCATATTGTTTGTGGTTACTAAAAATTTCAGTTAAAGGAGAAAATCTCCAGTAATAAAAAGTTAGCAATAATAGTAAAATAGTTAATATAGTATAATAAAGTATAGTATAGTATAGTATAGTATAGTATAGTATAGTATAATATACTATAATATAATATANTGCTCCCAAGATTTCATCATATTTTTGGATGTTTACCAAATGACCTCTCCTCTCTACTTTTCTCTCAGAAATGAGATCATGGCATAACTTCATGACATTGGTAAAAAAAAAACCCTAAAATTAGTAAATATATGTGTGTTATTAGTTGATATTTTGTTAGCTAAACAAAGTTATTAAAACTAACTTTGATGGAATATTATTAATAAAACTATAATTTCATCTTTTTTTTTTTTTTTNCATTTTTTTTTTTTTTTTTTTTTTACATTACCCAAAATTTCAGTAAGAAATGAACTTTTTTTTTCAGCTGAGGACTGAGCTGAAATGGAGCTGATGGCCCAGGGTACAGGCAGAGGTTCCTGGTGAGGCAGGTCTTGATCACTGAGGCCTGGTAGTGCCACAAAGTGATAGAAAGCAAGAGATTGGAAGGACCAGGGGGAATTGGCCATGGGAAGCCCTATCCAAAAGTAGGGATTGGACAGAGAGAGAATACTTTACTAAACCTTTATTTAAGTTTCACTCTGTCAGAAGGATTTTTAAAATTTATTGAATAAGTTAATTACTTTAGTACACAAGCTTGTAAAACCTAGGTCAGGATTTCACAAGTACTCTTTGTAGTTTGGTGTGGTTGCTTTCCGAAAAGATGGAGGAGAACCCACCACAGAGTTTTGGTTGATTTTACTGCCAGCTCAGCACTATCTTTGAGCAGTAGTTTTTGCCATCATGGCAGTCTCCAGCTGGTCTAGACTGACGATAAAGCATTTGGTGATAAAGCACTGATTGTTGACAGAGATGTCTCAGCCTAGCTGAGCTAAGTGGTTTTGAAAGGAGTACTGAAATAATAAAAACATCTGTAGATTTACCTTGTAAAGATAAGTATTACTGCAATTGTTGAGCTATTTTATTTCTCTTTTCCAAAGCAGGAAAAATTATAGTGATTTTGGTTAACTTTTGAAATTCTGGGTTTTAACTTCTGAAGATATTGGCTGGTATGATTTCTATGTCCATGGAAATATTTGGTGATGGAAATGAGATTGGCATGTTCATGTCCTATGTTCGGGCCCTTAGCCAAGTTACCACTGCCTGAGGGAAAGGCTCTGTTGTTTTTTAAACTGGGAGACTGACACGTTCAAAGCAAACAAACAAATGAAGAGGCAAAGGAGTTCTACTGCAGTTGAAAATAATTCTTTTTTCTGAGCGTTATACAGCATGAGGGCCATTTAAATAAATTTTCAATGCTAGGGCCAGCCCCAATGCCTGCCACAATATAGCAAGAGCCATGTAATAACATCTTTCATTCTCTCTCAATTTGTGCAGAAGTGTTTGACTTGACCTGGCCAGCTTTATAGGAAGCAAGGAGAACATCTCTTTGTGAGAGATTTATAAACATGTCCTTGAAGACTGAATGGAGAGGGGCACGTTCTGCTGAGGAGCTGGCTGTTTTTCTAATCTTTGTCACATTCAACTATTGTTGTGTTGTTTCACCTTAATGTGACTCTCTCCATCATGTTCTCTCCCCTGAAACCTTGAAATTCATTATGTGCAATTTTAATACAGTCTTTCCTGAAGAAGTGCATGGTGTTGACTTCAGAAAAGAATTAAAGTGTTTTTGTGCTATGACCTTACAGGTTTTGCTTAGTCATGCAATGAGGCTTTATTCTGTGAGAAGTGACAGGGTTTTACTGGCAATTTGGAGAGCTTTTAGCAAAATGTTAGTGATTAAAGTACTAAAAAAGATTTTAGATGTAAAAACCTATAGAAACTTGCATTCATTTAGTTAAAGCAATTTAATAAATTGTATTCAAATTAGCTCTTTTTAACAAACCACGGAGCATGCCAAATTGTATTTTGAAAAACAAATGAGCACACCTTTGCCAGCAAGACCCTTTATGACTATTTGAGATGAGGATTTGCTAATTTTGTTAGACTGCTAGGTGGGAGGCTTGGAGAAGGAAAAGTTTGTCCCAGGGTGCCAAATCCTGAAGTGTGTATCATTTCCCTGTGTAGTGCTGTGCTGAACTGCTGCGGTGCTACAGTGAATTAAAGAAAAGGGTAGTAGGCAACAAACAAATTATGTACACACCTCCTAAATAATTAATGAATATTAGACTGTTCCTTGGTAGTTGAGACAGGTCTCACACTTGAGGAAAATAAAGAAGTGTGTGAAGTTCCAAGTGATTTCTGATGCTGTTTGGTTAGGAGCTTGTGGGATAAATCTTGCATTGGCAGTAAGAAGCAGGGTAGATCGGTACTCCAAGCCCTTTCATGGGGTAAAACAAAGGGGAGAAGGAAAGTCACTGACTCAGATCTACCTGGGATCTTGTGTGAATCTCAAGGTTTGTTTTTTTGTTTTGTTTTGTTTTGTTTTGTTTTGTTTTGTTT
>VWZT01000793.1:292306-353997 GCA_013397055.1 Pachycephala philippinensis
TTTTTTTTTTTTTGTTTTTTTTTTTTTTTTTTTTTTTTTGGTGGGATTTGTTTTGAATTTTATTTTTTTTGAAATCACTGACAAGTACAAGTTGTGAAGCCAGCCTTGGAATCAGGCTTTCTTGGTGGTAGGACCCACAGTGCCTGTTATAAAGGTTGTAATAGTGCTCCTGTCCCTTGTGGTGGTGATCTCCTTGTTGTGTGATTCAGGCTTTTGAACTTTTCTGATAGCTGGTGCTGGAGAAGAAAGATGAAAATGTTTGTTTTTTTCCTACCAATGTCCCACTGTACAACACTTCGATAGTCTGCAGCTTTCAAACCACTCAAGCTTGGGGATATGGGAATAACTTCCCTATAGGAATTGGGTATGTGAAAAATGTGTGTGCTTTCTAACTGGGGTTTATAGGATCATAAGTTTGCTGAAAGAGAAAATTAGGTACAGAGATAAAAGTGCAAATTTTCCATCCAGGTTCTCAATCCCTCACTAGTTTGGCTTACTGTAACTTTGCTCTGCATTGAGCACAGCATAAGAAGGACAAAAACCTGTTGGAGCGAGTCCAGCAGGACACAAAGATGACTAGAGAGGTGGAACATCTCTCCTATGAGGAAAGACTGAGACAGTTAAGATTTTTCAACCTGGAGGACTTTGGGGAGACCTTATGGCAGCCTTCCAGTACCTTAAAATGGCTACAAGAGAGTTGGAAAGGGAGTTTTTACAAGGACATGTAGTGACAGGATGAGGGGGAATGGCTTTAAGCTTAAAATCAATAGGCCTAGATTGGGTAATAAGAAGAAATTTTTTACTGTGAGGGTGGTGAGACACTAGCAAAGGGTGCTCAGGGAAACTGTGGATGCTTCATTCCTGGAAGTGTTCAAGAAAAGCTTGGATGGGAGCTCTGAGCAACCTGGTCTAGTAAAAGGTGTCCTTGCCCATGGCTGTGAGGTTGGTACCAGATGATCAGTAAGGTCCCTTCCAACTCAGGTCATTCTGTGATTAAGTCAAGTAAACTATTCATACGGTCTTTCTAGCTGGTGGGGTGCAAAGTCATGGATGTGAGAATGCAGTACATCATAACCTTCTACTGGGGCTGTTTGATCACAGCCTGTTAGAAACCAAATTTCACAAAGTGCTTAAAAATATCAGGGAATCAGCACTACAGCATTCACCCTTATATATCTGGTCAGTGCAATCTCCAAGTCATCCCTGTCATCCATCTGCTTCAAACCTGCATTACTTGAGCACATATTTCACTGTGCCTCTATGTGAATTTTCTTTTCTTGTAGCTCTCTTAGTGTTTGTTTATAATATTGAGTGAAAAGAATAATTACTATGAAATGGCATTTTTGCAATGAACTACTGCTTTCTCCAAATTTTATATTTTTTCCTAATTGAAACTCCAAATGAAAAGGGCTTATGCTGAATTTTTCTTATTGCTTTCACCATTGAGTAGCAAATGAAGAGTAATTGTGTAAAATTCTGGAAAAAAAGAGACCAGAAATAATTGAACAAAGAAAACCAAACATTCAAACATTTTCACAAGTAAAATATATGAATGCTTTAAAATGATTTTTAAAATTATTATTTTAAAGCTTCCGTGAAAGTTATTTTACATTTTTTAGCCCATTTGCAAAATCTTGTTTCCATTCTTCTGTAAATCTAGTAACTTTTGATTAAGGTGTACTTCATGCAGTCACAACTGAAGTTTAAAGAATTTGCCATTACATTTCTCTTCAAAGACAAAGACATCAACACCTGGTATATTGCAGAGTCTGTTCTTTATGTGACCAGGGTAAATGTTTGCTGACAGTGCAAAAACCTGAAAATTTACAAGATTTGATGGTCATTCCAATTTAGATGTTCCCCCGAAACTTCCAGTCTCGATTCAAACCAACTGCACCTATAAAACCGATTTCTACTCTTGCCTTGTCTGTAGGACTGGTCACTACAGTCAATTTAACTCCAAATAGTTTGTTGACTGCAAATTTAATGTTTCACAAAAAAATAAAAGAAATTCTGAAGTGATCAATTGTATAATAAAATGTTTTTGTTTCCAAATTTGTTTGATTAATAATTGGCTTATAGGCCAGTTCTACTATTAAGATTGTCCTAAAAAAATCCCCTCACCAAATTCCCCCCTTCAAAATCAAACAAACCCAAAAACCCCACAAACCCCTCAAAAAGAGATTTTTGGGTTTAACCAGAGATAAACTTTTTGTGTGGCTATTTTGAAAATCAAGCACCTCAAAATATCCAAACTACAGTCTGAGTTGGTTAGAATCTGTTCTAGTAGTTTTCTGCTCAAGGTGCACTGATTTTTTTAAAATAATCATTATTATATGAGGAATAAAGCTTATTCCAATTGCTCAGTTACTGGTGGAAAGGAATGTCTGTACTTCTGAATGAAAATAAACAACAAAACAAAACTCAACATAAGTTTTGTAAAATTTGTAAGTGATGAAAAACTACGGCAGCTTATGGGATAGGCCTGATAAAAAAACTGCAGCTATAGCTGTAGTTGTCAGAAAAGTTTTTGTGGTACTTATCAACTACAAGCAGCAGAGACATGTTGTGGGGAGTTTCTCTGAGGTCTCCGTAGCTTTAACCCGAGCAGCCTGGCGGGGCTGCGAGGCTCGGTCTGCTCGGCAGTGTTTCGGCTCCTGCTGGATGGCAGCCAGTGCATTAGAGCTGGACGCGTTCCTGCCTGTGCCTGGAATGACTCCCCAGGAGACAGCACAGCCCCCACCAGGCAGTGCTACGGAGGCAAAGTACTTGAGTAAACTCAGGCCATCTGTTGGCTGCATAAATTAGTTTTCCCCATTTGCCCATCTAGCTATAAGGTATCCACCTTTTTTTTCTTATTTTTTTTTCCTTTTTTTCCTCTCCAAATAATGTATTTTTTTCTTCATCCTGTTCTAGTAGGACAGAGATAGGCAAATGCATTTTTAGCATCTTTTTTTCTTCCTTCCCTCTTATGGTTATGTGCATTTCACTGTAGTGTCTTTAATTAACAAATAAAATTATCTCCTTCATATACATGTTCTTCTTTGGAAACAATTAATGGCTCCTCAGAGATAACCTTTATTCATGATAGAGGAGAAACGCATTTGTATTTCCCCTCTTCCCCCTCATCTTTTTTCCCCATTTCCCCTTTTGTATTTTTGCTTTTTCCTTTTTTCCTCTTATTTGTTTCTCCTTCTCTTTCCTTGTGAATACTAATACTATCATATGAATAAATAGATAAGGGACTAAACTGATAAAAATAGCATAACTTAAATGAATTAATTCAATTGGTATGTTTGTATTTCAGCTTTCAAGGAAGAATTCAATTCTGCAATAACTGTTTTATTTGAAATTCAGTGATTTTAAAGGATCTCCATTTTACTGCTTTCTTAGCACTCTGTGGGAATCAGATTCCTTGAGCATTTTGCAGTTGGTTAATTTATCACTAAAACTGGTCAATTTTGAAGATTTATTAAATGAATCTTAGTGTCAGCTTCTACCTCAAAAAGGTAAAGTATTTCTTTCACAGGGCCCATTTGGATTTTCCTAGCAGTAGTTTTTCTGAAGCTCCAGTAAGAACAGAGGACATCTTGATGCCTCTTCTGTCAAGTCACTTGGCTTATTTTGAATGTCTACTGTCATTTTGATTTATTTCTATTTTTTTCTTTTGCAGATTTATATGAAAAACACAGCATTGTATACTGTAGAAGCAAACAACCCTCGTCAGCTAGTGGAAATTGCAGCCAGAGACATTGAAAAACTTCTAAGTAACAGGTCTAAAGCCTTGGTGGTGAGTAATCATGGGTTAAGCTTTCTATTTAGTATTTTAAAAGATCTGTATTTACTATTGAAACATGCTTTCATTGTTATTTTTACTGCCTATACACTTAGAGGCAGTGTCACTGTGATGTGTATAAAATATGGCATGTAGAAAGATGGCTCCTGACTTCATGGTAAAAATGAACTCGTTTGTTGGCATAGGGCAGATGTTTATAATATTGACCGACAGATAGGAACCATGGCCAAGAAAGAAATCGAGTTATAAATAGATTGGAAAATATTCCTCTAGGTGACGCACATGAATGTTTATGACTTGAAGATCACTGTACTCTATAGACAGTAATAAGCTTGGGGAAACAGGAAGCAGGGCTTTTTATGATTTGCTAATTTAAGCTGTATTTAAATCATATTTAGTGTGAAGGCCATGCTTCATGGTGACCTCACAATTCTTTATCCTTTAAATAAGAAGTATCTGTTTCTTTAAAGTGCTTTTGCCAGCAGTCCCTTTCTCTTCTATCCTGTAAGACACCAGACCTGGGTAATTGCTTTATATGGTTCCTACTCACATCACTCTGCCTAGTGTAAGAGTTTAAAGTGCTTTTCAGGAGATACTGACCAAACATGCATGGAGGCGTCTGGATGAATTAATAAACATACTTGGTTCAGAGTTGAGCTATTAGAAATAAGTTTAAAGGATGGAAAAGCAGACTGGATTTCCTTGAGCAATTACACATCCACATGGGCTTGCAGATGAGTTTAGATGTGTCATTTAAAGTGAAAGAGAGAAGGAAGAGCGGTTCATTCACCTAACTGTAGACATCTACTCAGCTGGTTGCCCTAAGCTCCTTTTTTTTGTTCAGGGGAATAAAACAGGCACTTCTCAGTCAGAACTCACCTGACATTTTCTGAGTAAGACTTTAAGATGGGATGAACTATAGCCAAGAAGAACTTCTCTTTCTCAGTTGGAGAAGCCTCAAATGTAAATGTCTATATTTTAAGCGTGTAAAGCTGGGGGAGATGTGCCCCACCCAAAGCGTCCTTTTATCAGTACAGTTTCAAGCAGCTGAAGAATCAGAGTGAGTGTGAAACTGCTGCTGCTGTCCTGAGGACTCAGCTTCTTGTAGGCAATGAAATTTTGCCCAGTCTGTTGTCTGTGCATAGGTACCACAAGAGGTACCCACTGTCCTGCCTTTGGTTCTCAGCAGGAGTTAATTCTTCCAGTTCCCATTGTTTACCTAATATACAATGTACATCAGCGATTCTGGGCCAAAGCTTCTCTAATTCATTCAAATGACTGGAAAATAGATTTGATTTTTCTCTTGTTTTCCTGTTTTACCTCAGTGGGCATGTGTTTATGTGGCATTCTGTGGACTTTGTATTACCATTGCAAAATATTGTGAGTCATTTGGAGACCTTTGTGAATGCACAATTTTCCCCACCATTTTCTCTTCAACCCATATAAGTTTGATGTCTTTAAGCTATTACAGCCAAATCTTATATTTTCTCAAGACTCAAGATTAATGTAGGGGTTTTGATATGTGTCTGTGGTAGTTTGATCTTAAGATTTTAAGAAAATTAAATAAGTGTCTCATGCTTACTTTAAGAAATATTCGAGAACAGTTTTTCTGTGAATGTGGAAGAAAGGTGCTACCTCACTTTAGGCAAGCACATGGTCACATTTTGAAAAGGGCAATATGACTCAGTTTCCGGAGGTAAAAGAAGACTGAAGTAGAAGAAGGATGGTCCTTTGGTCCAGTAGCTCCTAACAGTTCAGATATTTATACTGACTTTTCTATTTGCAGTAATCCCAGATGTATATCAGAACTTTCAATTACTTTTGATTTTAAACCTTCCTACATTTTTTTTTTTTATACACAGGAGACACTCATTATCTCCTGCACCTGATCTATTGATTTCTACTACGAGGATTTCTTCACCTTCCATATATATCTCTCTCTCTGCTTTTTTCAAGGACTACCTTTATACTGTCAGTTTATAAACTTTATGTAATGAGGCTGAATTATTTATCTGGAATTTCAGTCTTCTAAAGTCTGATGGGTCACATTTTCTCTGAAATCAGGAGTGGAGTTGAACAGAACTGTTACTAATGACTGCACAGAGGGTTTTACCATTGGGGCCAGTATGACTCAAAGTGTTAATTAAGACCTGAATCCTGAAAAGAGCATGATGCAAGAGCATCAGACATCCTCCATGAGTGATGCCATGAGGAAGATGCCAGTGAATTACATTAACAGTGTCATTGTTCAGAGACTAGCATACCTCAGGGATGCCGTGGTTTCCTCTAGGCATGAGACACAAACAGTCTTTGGGCAAGGTTATAATACGCAAATATTAGTGATGACTTTTCTAATAATAAGTTGCCTTCCCTTGAGCCATAGGAGCACCTCTAAATGAGAAATATCTCTTGCATTCTGAATTATTTGTATTTTCATGTGACTTTGTGCTAGAAAACTCTCTAGCTATGAGAGTAAAATTACCAGGTAAACGTGTGTGAGTTTCTGTTTGACAGAAGCTTAAAACTGGTGGTTGAAATAGGTACTTAGCTAAGGAAGGAGAAAGGGGAAAGCCCTGATCTGATCTCATGGGGCTTTCCTAGATTACTTTTACTAGGAAATGTTAGGCATAGAAGGAAAAGTTAGGATGGAAAGAAAATGGAAAATTTTCTAGCAAAGTGCAGTGGAGGAAGAGAGTAGTATGAGTAGTAAGGAGGGAGACAGGCAACAGCCTTCTAGTGAAGGATGTCAAAGACTGTCTTGCAGTGGAACCTGTTGTTCAAACAGTGAACATTTCTTTTATAGCTTATTGCTGTTTACTCTTGTGTATTTGCCTGGCCTTACCCTACTGAACACCCCCTAATTCAATATAATGGAATTCCCATATGCATATGGTCCTTCAAGGAACAAAGAGTTGGACTCCTTGGATCCCTATGGGTCCCTTCAAACTCAAAGATATTCTGTGATTCTACAATTTCATGATACTACGGAGAAGTTAATATTCTGTCTCTGTGTACCTTACTGAATGGTGGGGTACAGGTGAGCTGTGCTACCATTGCAACCTCCACCCCCAGGTGTGTGCTGGCAGGTGGGTGGAGGTTTCATTGAAAAGGTATCCTGCAATAACTACTGCAATAACTAATTGCAGTAGCTGCTAACTATCTTGCAAAAAGGTTTTCCGAGGATGCCAACAAATAGCATGCTTAGCCCATTGGGCTCTCTGGCACCCTAATTGTTCATTTTTGCTAGACTTAGCCTCTGCTTTAGCATTCCTACCCCATTTATGAATGCAATAGGTTTCTGGAGCTATGTAGATCATGCAAATAGATCATAATCTTTTCGTTCAAATGGAAAATTTGGAAGATACTAATATTTATTTGATAAGTATCATTAGAAATACTAAAGAGAGTACCTGACACTGTACTGTATTTATAAAATATGGTTTGAGGAGTTAAAAATATTTCCTCATTGACCATATAAAATTAAACCCTTTTAAAGTCATTAATATACAAGATGGATTAATAATACTTTTTTTATTGCTCATGTAAAATACTGTAGTAATGTTAAGATTTGCAAAAATCCTAATTTTTTTTTGTCATACTTTAAAATTAGAAAGGTATATTTTAAATACTCAGTGCTTGCCAAAGCACTGTTCTGGAGTTTTGTTTTCTCTTTATGCATTGTGTCATGAGGGGAATTAAGAATAATTTTGTTTATATAACATATTCAACATATAAAAAGTAATATTTGGTCCAGTGCTGCACACCAGATTTAAACGGCAACTTCACTCCTGTGCAGTATGAATTTGGTAGCTGTGCAGCCCTTGGCCTTCCTCTCCCCCTTGCACAGTACATGTTGGGGAGCATCCTGAATTTTCTACAGCAGGCAAACCTGCAGTTTTACCACTTCTGCTTTTTGCTGATATATTTGAATTGAAGATAGTAAGCAATTTGTATCTCTTAGGTAAAAGAAAATTAAAGGAAGGAAATTAAAGAAAGAAAATTAAGAATCCAGGATACCTAGTAACAGTCTTTTCAAGCCCAGACTGCAGAAGCTTTAGGGAAAAGGATCAAAACATCCTATTTCTTGCTTAGCTAAGAGCCCTTTCTGCATTCTGAAATCATTTAATGTTTGTCTGTTTGTGTAATAGTTTGAGATTAATCCTAATTATCCTCCTATCCAAAATTAGAATATATGCTTATTCCCCTGCAAGTCTTTTCCACAATAAAATACCTCTTTCTGGAAAGCCTCAGTGTCAAGATCTTATTGTCAGCACTCACAGTGCATTTATTAGTACACTTTTCTTCCATTACTGCCCACGCTGTAAGGCAACGGCATATCCGTTTATGTAAAGCAAACACTCAAGCCCCACTAAAATACATTTCACTGGAAAATGAGAGACAATCATATTTTCACTGCCAAATTACTGCCTATGATTTATTTGTTTTGCTTTGAGGTCGTTTGTGTCTGCTTTTAAGTAACTCATGTTAAGGTCGCTCAAGGGAAGGCTGTAGTCAGTACCCTTGGCTTCTTGAGCTGTGTGCAGATAAAGATGAATTACATGCGCATTTGAACCTTATTGTCTATATTTCTTCAGACATCTCAACCAGAGGCATAATATCTTCATTCTAGCCTCCTTGCCTTGATTTCTTAAGAAAACTGAGGAAGCCGAGTTTCCATGGAAACTGAGGCACAGATTGTGTGCTGGGAGACAGGTTCCCTCTACGTGCTGTTGGGAAATGTCCAAGGTGCACAACTGTGTCTCTGAATGAGGAGCTCAGAATGTTTATCTGGTGTTTTAGATGCAATTTCAACACAGCTGTGAAAGTGTGTCCAGATCTCTCAGTATTTCCGTGCCCGCCTGAAATAAGGCTTCAGTGTCTCACAATAAAACTCGGAAGCTTAAATAAACATGTGTTATAACATATTTTGAGATTCCCAGGCAGAGATCCTGTGCACTTTAAATAGGGTTGAGAATTTTTTTTGTAGCCTGAGAGACCTATAAAACTAAAATAAGTTTTGTATGTGTGCTTGATACTACTGTTTTTTGAAAGGTATCCTCACTCTAGCTTGAGTTTTGATATCTAAAACCAATCTAACATCCTCAAAACCACTCTTGGACACCTACCTTCTAGTCTGCTAATGTTAAATTGCCTGTAGCAACAAGATAGCTTTCCATTCTTTAAAAATACTCTATAGGCAAATTTGAGTTGTCCACTCATTTAGCAGAACTTTGACTGGACATCATCTCTCGCTTTTGGGCTCTGTTACAATTCAGCCACCAGCCTCCTGAGCTCTACTATGAATTCCAAGAGGCCTAAACAGTCACATCTCAGAGCTGAGTCCTCCATACCTCCATGCTAATCTAAAGTTTAGAGCTAATCAGTCTGTGATGCCTTGGGCCAGGTCTCTAAACTGAAAATATCTGTGAATACATGTGGATACACATCTGGATATGGACACACTTTAACAGGTGTGTTGAAACTGCTTCCAAACTATATTCCAGTATCCCTTCATTTCCAAATGGTAAATCCATTTGCTCTTGTTCTCAGCCTGTGAGGGCTAAAGTCCTTGCCTGAAAATAGGGTCATTCTCAGTGGTGTAGTTTGGATTCTCTTAAAGTTGAGGGTAATCTGTGCTTCTGACTTCCCTCATCACTTTGCAAACAGTGACACAATAAAAACTGTGATTTTGTCAGTAGGAGACACTGATGAACTAGGTCTTGAGTTGATGGAGGAATCTGATGTTTCCTGTTAGTTATTATGTTAGTTCTATGGGTGTGATATCCCATAGAATCCACAGAGAAAGGCAGAATTTTACCCTTGAGCTGTGGTCGTATCAGAGGTTAATCAAGATAAAATATCTTTGCCTTCCTCTCTTTCCTAGGTAATCTTAACAATGTAAGCCTTGTAGAAAACTGATTTGAAAACTAATTTCAGTACAAAAAGAAGCATCACTTATGTCTTGGTAGATACGCTGCTATTCAGTTTTCTTTTATTTTCAGGTGTTTCTATTCCTTTGACTCTGCCAGTTACAAGTAATGTTAGACAATTTTATTGCAAAGGGCTCAAGTTGGAGAAATTCAGAGAAGGAAAATAGCTTGAACTGTGGTTAGTCTCCCAGAAAACAACACTTTCCCATATTTTGTTAGTCCTTTTTTGTTAGTTCTATGAAAAGCTGAACATCGTAAGGGAGCTGGCAATGGACTGTGTGTGCTCGGTTGTTTGACAAAATAATTTCAGGTATGAATTCTAAGAAGAGGAAGTCTACAAAGTTGGAAAAGAACAAATTAACTGGAGTAAATTACCAAACAAATGGACAAAGTTTTGTCTATGCATATTTTTGTGTCATGTACACAGGTTTTATATTCATTCACTCTAACATGTTAATTTCCTCCTTGAAATTGTTTGGCTGTACCTGTTTCTTCTCTTTAGTATTTCAAAATATTTTATTTCATTAACTTTAAATTTCAAGGTGAGGGTGGCTCTTTAGCTATAGTAAAAGATTATACAAAGTGTGTACCAGCATCATAAAGCAAATGGCTTTATTTGCAATGATCCTCCCAGAAAAATGCTTATACTTTGGAAAAATACAACTAAAATAGACTTTCCCCTGTATAAGGACTGTAAGATCATGCATGCATGCCATATGTTTTTACATGTCTTGGTCCTTTAGCTCTTTTCTGTTATGTATGTGGTAGAATTTTACAGCGTTAGGACTCCAGGTCTATTCACATGTTTTCTTGTTGTATCTCCAACAATTCTCTACATACTAAGTAACTCACTGAGGTAGAAAATTTTTAAATTTCATTTCTGGATGCTTCCTGTAAGTATTTAAAATAGGCATTGTTATCTCCTTGTTGCAGCATTAGATTTAGATTTCAGTCCATGGCTGGAGTTGGTCTAAGTAGCTTCTTCAGATATGGCAGGAACTTTGCAGGTGAGTTTAAGACAAATGCTCTGCTATTTTTGAAACTACCCTCACTGGAAATTTGCATACTATCAGAAAAACTTTTACATATGCTGTTTTAGACTACAGTACTGAGTCTATTAGCCTGTATGAACATTGTTTAAATCTCCAGATGTAAATGTAGTCTATTTTGAAAGTCAGCTGTAGTTGCTGAATCAAATGTGTTTTGGAATGACAGGTAGTGAGATGCAACACTTGTGAAGTCAAACATTTGTCAACTTGTCCATATATCAGATGTTTGAATTTGTTTTTGCTTGTCTTGTCTAGAGTCTTATTTTATTAACCCAAATCCAGGTTGTGTGGATGCAACATTATGCCTCAGAGGATAGATTCACATAACTCACATACCTTGCAAGGCATCATAAAAGTCTGGAAAAATAAATCAGAGGGCTTGCAGTGAAAGTTCTTACGAATATTGCCAGTTTCCACACTTTTCTTTCCACGGTTGACTTGATTTTCCTTCTACAGCTCTTGTATTCTTGTTGACAGATGAGGGGGTCATCCCTCCAGCTTGCCATGTCCTCACAGATAGCCACAGTCATCATTTTGATTTTTGTGGCCCTGAACTGTACATAGTGCTGCAATGGCATCAAGTCTGCGAGCTTAGAGAGACACCTGCTGAATCTCCATCCTGCCAGCACAGTGCATTGCACTTGGAGCTTTAACTGTGGCTGAGACAAAGAGAGCTAAAAAGAGCTTGTGGCAAATAATATTATTTGATGATCAGCTCCACAATTTGACATGTCTTCTTTCTTACATAGTAAATTGTCACTGTTAGCATAGTTATGTTGCATTCACATTTCATATGAACAAAAATAAGGAGCACTGATAGCTGTAGCAGTTCTTTCCTGTTTAGATCCCTTTATATATTCATTTGAGCAAATTCACTTACAAAGTAAACGGCCATGGTTAATTTTGCAGAAGTTTTTTTGCAGATATTTTCTTACTCCCTGTGAGAGATTCTTAATGGGTTTGTTACAAGCAGGTTTCTTTGTCTAGCTTTATGGATACTGAAATTTAATTTGTAAAAGATGTTCTGCAGGCGTGTGGCCTCATTAATGCCAGCATCACCCTAAGCTGGGGGTTTGACTTAGCAGTTGTGAAAGGTAAAATACAACTCAAATAAGTCTTGGTTTCTTTTGGTTTTAAAGTTTTCTTGGATTAGTTCCAATGTTTCTCTCAAGGGCTTTGCTAGCCTTCTTACCCTCAGGCAGCTTCTTCTCCTGAAGTTATTTTTGTTTTCCTTGTATGAGCTTCTGCCTAATAGGAGAAGAGAACTGTTTTTTCCTTATTTCTTGGTCTGATGACTTCCATTCAGATCATGCCCAAGAAACACATTGATTTTGTGTGTGTGTGTGTGTGTGTGTGTGTGTGTGTGTGTGTGTGTAAAACTGTTTTTCTCTGTGGCTACTTGAAAATTTTACAGCAGAATGATTTTCCATGTTACACCACATTTTTCAAATAATAATATTTCATAGTAGTAGTTTAATTTGCAAGTCTTCGCATCCATACCCTTGTGCTCTCTAGTCAACCCTCTCAAGACTCCTTATTTTTTCTTCAGTCACTACACTTAAGTTTACAAGCACAATAAAATCAAATTAAAAAATTTTAAAATCGTCTGTGAAATGAAAATTCCAGTCATTTGCTGAAAGGTCTATAAAACATTATGGAGAAGAATGAAGTGTACATGTTCTTTTCAGAGATGCAAACTTGCAGACACACATTATACATAAACTGTGGTACAATAGTTGTGTATTGTACACAGCCCCAAGCCTGCATTATGCCTTTGTGAGGCTTTTTTTTTCCCCCAAGATTGGGTTCAATTTTGGACTCTTTATCTCCTCTCATCTTTCAGAATCTTTGCTTTAAGAGCTTTGATACCTGACTGTATGCATGATTCCAGTATTTGTCTCAGTGGAATTCTGTGTACCCTTTTCTTGTCTTTTTCCACATTCTCCATATTAAAATTCAGATTAGATTGTGTTGTTGCAGCATCACACTAACTCATGTTGAATTGTTTACCCCATTTGACTTTAAATACTTTCCAGGGTACCTGTGTCTGAGTCAGTGTTTTTTAAATATGCTATGAAATCTGTACATTCCTGGGTAAGAGGGTTTTAGTAAGTTCTCAAAACATTTGCATTGTAATTCAGTTCAATTTTCACTTCAGAGGGCAGAATTAAAGCACAAATGGAGAATTAAAGCTATATTGTTTAAAATGCAACGCTTCCTAATTGTTATGTACATGTCATGATAAAATGCTCAGATGTTTTTTCCTGCCTTTTTCTTGATTAAATTTTCAGATTTTGAAAATTGATCAGAGATTGAGCTGAGTGCAATAATTGTTACTGTGGCGCAAGAGTAAGATTAAATTTAGGAATGCCAGTTTTGACTGATGAAGTATGTAAAAGCATCAGACTTTCAGCTTCAGTAGAACTCCTACTGCAATAAAAAAACATTGAATTGCATAAAGGGCATCAGAATCTGTCCTTTGCACAAGCAAAAGATAAATCCCCACTTTTGGGTTGGTTGCTGGTCATATGATTTAATAAATTAGCATTCAAGAATGAGTAGTTGAACAGTATGTTCTTTTAAACAGGCTTCCTAATTTTTTTTTCGTTTCTGTAAGGGGTGATGTTTTCTGGTTGTTATGGTACCTATCTACAGCATGGCCATAATGTTTATTCTATAGCTGCAGTATCCTTAAATACACTGTTAGGTCTGGATAACAGTATTCAGTAGTGGATACAGTGGATACAGTGTTCAGTAGTGCAACAAATTTCCTGGAATATTTTGCATTTTTCTTCAAGGCTTTGGGTAGCACACTTCGTGCCAGTATTTCAGGTGCGTAGTTAATTGGACCCCTCAGGAAGGAGTGCAAGTAAATCTGGGGTTCTTCCAAGTAAGATTTAAAGGGATCAGATCAGCTGTTCTCAATCCTTGGAAACAGCTTGCTGCAGAGTTAGTTAAGAAGAAATACTGAACTTCATGAAAGTATGAAGCAGTTTCAGGGAGTGTGTTCACCTGGCATCTTTCCTTCATGCTTTTCTTCCTTATCAGTTTAAGGTGTTCACCTGTCACCTTTGTCACACCTTTTGGGCTGTGTAGTGAAATTTCCATGTTAAAACTTTCCTTCAGAGAGCTCCTGTCAGCTTTCTTTGCAACATTGACTTTCGATGTACTTGTTAGTACAAAAGGCAGAATTCCACAGGAACCCAGCAAGTTCTTTGTACCAGAAGTCTCAGTGGCAAAACTCAAGAAGCAGAATATGCTGAAGGAAAGCATAAATTGTTTTTTGCTATTTTCTCAAAGTCTAACTTTCTGTGATCCAACTGTGAATTTGCTGATAAACAAATGTTCACCTTCAAAAAGCTTTATTAATCAGTAGAGGCTGAGGTACTCCACATGTGTTTTATGTTAATCCTTTTGTTGGATTAAAAGATTCCCTTTGATGGGGAAGCTTCAAGAAACAAGGTGATGACACATTTTATGATGTGTCAATGTCATGGAGATATGGTTTCTTCAAAGTCCAAGGACTATCCAGGAACATTTTTCACCCCCTTTTATGAAGCTGCTTAACAGATACAAATTCATGCTCTTCAACTAGGTTCCTAAAGGGATCAGATTTATTTATTATGTATTGGGATTTGATTTATGAATTCCCACGGAGATGGAAGGGATCCTCAGTGGCCTCTATAAATGTGTTTACTTGTCTCTTACTACTGCACAGTGAGATAGGAGACTCTCTGCATGAGCTCCGAAGACTGAAAAGTCTCCCATGGATGCTTCATTTTAACACAGCTGACTGTTCTCGTGGAGTCACCTAGGTCGAAATTCCACCTTTGGCATTTGGACATATGAGGAGCACAGCTGAAGGACAGATATATATGTGCTAAGCACAAGATGTCTTACATAGATGAAACTGAAATCCTCTGTCTGGAGCATTGCATTTGGGTCAGTGTTGCAAGATGACACTTCAATTTCTTTAGGATCAGAGACTGAAATCTTCTACTTAGGATTGGTAGCTACAGAGATCTTGTGTGTGTTTTGTTTTGTTTTGTCGTTGTTTTGGTTAGCGGTTTTTTTGGGAGTTTTTCTATTTTATAAGTTTGAAAGAGAATTCCATAACTCAAATGGTTGTCTAAGAAGTCAGGGATCTGAGATAAAATTTATCTTCAGTCTGAGATAATTTATGTTTGTCTCCTACTTCCTAAAAGTTTTCTCTGATGACTTAATTACAAGCTAGACAGAATGAAAATTCCCTGCTTGTCCTTGGTTATTCCTTCATCCTACCAGTGCTGAGCCAGTGTGAGGAATGGAGGATTCACGGAACTAGGAGGCAGGGTAGCACAGGAGTTTCTGTAGTACTCAGTTATGAGAATAAAATATTTTCCCATTGGTCTTTTAGTGTTTCAAACGTCATCACAACCTTTATATTTCAAGAGACTTCAGAAAAGTGTGGCAGTGGGTCAGGAGGCGTGCGAGGCAGAGCACCTCAGCGTTAAGCACTGCAGATGGGTATTTGGAGCATAAGTAACTGCTCTTGCACTTCTGCTGTTCCCCAAAAGTCAGTCATACATTACCTAGGGAAGCCTCTGCTCAGATTCTTTGAACCTTTGATGTTAGATTTTCCCCAAGTAATGGTTTTTTAGGCTACCTTCTCCTCAGACTTATTCTGGTCTCTTAATTTCTATTTAAAAAAAAATATTGTTTTATTCGTTCCCATTATAAATTACGTCTTTTATACCTTCCACTCTGTATTTACAAATTCTGCTAATATTTTGCAAACATGAAGCCAGTCAGTTTGTTATTTAAAGTTGAACGACATGATCTTTGTCAAACAAAACCACCATCAGTAGAAGGTATAGAGCACTAGTTCTCAAAGGAGAGGAATGAATCCCCAAATATGTTTCAAAGGTTTGCATTAGATTATAACTGTCAAAGAAATTAACTTTTATTTAATATTATTTTTTTAATTGTTTAAAAATCAATATTGATTTGGAAGTAGTCTCACAAAGAGAAATCATTTAGAAGCCACTGCTGTTAGGAGATTAGAGAATATAACACAAGAACAAAGTGTGGTGATATGTAGATTAGTTTTATAATTTTGTATAATAGTTCTTTTATGCTCTGTGTCTTGCATAAAAAAGCAGTTTGAATTTCTAGTGGGGTTTGGGGTGTTTTGGTTGGTTTGTTTGCTTCTTTTTCTTTTTCTTGTCTTGCTGGTGTCCATTGCGTTCCTTACAAGCTGAAATACACTGTCTGAGGTTTTATCACCTTGCCTATGTTTAGTTGACAGTGACATCATTAACCTACTTCAAGCCTTTATTTTTTAATAAGAAGAGAAGTTCAGCCAGTCTTTAGGTTCAGTATACCTTGAGAAAAATACTGATTTTTTATAGAATTGTTAGGGGATTTAATTTATTTTCAATTCACTATTTCTTATTAAAACTTCAATCACCCTCCACTTGATTGTAATTAAAATTGCCCTTAGGCAATAAATTTTGTTCTATGCAAATATGACAGATATAATTATGGAAAATCTAATTGTTCATATATTGCTCCTTTTCATGTGGTGTTAAAATAAGTGATGAAGTAATTAGGTTTTTTTCCCTTTAAATATCAGAACAAAAAAGAACAACAGAATTTGTACTTTTCCGTGAGCCTAGGTTCATAATGCACACTCCTGATTCTGTGAATTGTGAAATTATCTTCAGACCAAAGATAGGAAGTCCTTGATTTGTGTCCTCTTGAATTACTACAGGGAGAATGCTTCTGTGCAGTGGTGGGCTTGCAAGAGCAGTGTGAAGAGTGAGGGTTATGGTTCAGACCTAGAGTTTGGCAGGTCCTGTGAGGATGGGACAGTGGTGTTCCCCTCTAGATTCTTCCATTAACATTTTCATTACATCCAGTTCTGACATTTCTGAGGAAAAATGTATCTTTCTTTACATTTAGTTAACAAGCCTGAATTCATCAGTGGTTATGTTTCAAGGGTATTTCTTTATTTTTGTGGTGCAACCTGTTGCAGGTGTCAGCAGGTTGCACTTCACTACGAAGGAGATTTTTTCCCTGCCAAGAAGCTAGCAGGGAACACTTGCCAAAACTCAAAAGGTGTGAAGATCCTTTAGGTCTTGCCCTTTTGTACAGAAACCCCTTACATAATCCTTCAGCTTCAATTGCAGCTTGCACGCCGGCAGTGGCCGCGTTCCTGCTCCTTTGCTCGTTATGCTGTCTCCAGGTTGGTTTGTGTTACAGCAGCAGTGACTCACTAATGCTCAGTCCAGGGGAAAGTACTAAACAGACAGGCTCTGCTGCTAAATTCAGGGGCTATTCCCCGAGTACCTTGTCTGAGTCAGAGACCGTGGAGCAGTGATTTTGTTTTTGCTGGATGTGTTTGGGCGGATGGTGCAGGAGTGGGCGGCTGTGAGGCTCTCATTGCTGAGCAGGCAGTGAGCAATCCCCCTTGACGTTTGTTGTGCCACTTCCCGCCCCCCCGCACCCCCCCTCTTTTTTTTTTCGGTAAAGGTTTACATGTATTCTGGAGTTGTCAGGGTGTATTTATGTTTTACCAGGTCTTTAAAAAAATTAATGTGAGTGAACAGAAAATGCTGGAGGAGCATGTTTAACTGTTCCCAAGGTGATAAAAGCAGATTGAGTTGAAATCCTAGGGGTGAGTATTTTCAGGTCGATTTCAAATAGAATCAGCCTTTAGCAGCATAGAATATACTGACGTGTGTAAACCATGTGGTCCCACCAGGCATTTCCTCAGCATTTCCAATTCCTCTCCTCTTCCACAGCATTAATGACACGCCAGACTTCCCACGGGGTCAACAGAGCTGTCCTTCCCTTCTGGCCCCTCAACTATCCTCCCCCCACTTTTCTCTCCGAAGCCTGAATGCATCTTAAGGATATTCCTTTCATAACCAATGGAGGAGAATGGAAGTCTAAGGACTAGTGTACGGCATTTTGCAATTCCAGGAACAGAATTTCATCTCATGACACATTTCATGGCCTTCAGTTTCATGTAAAAAGATGGAGTCATACCTAAATGTAACATTATATTAGGTATAAATATGTGCCTGTCATGAAAGTAAAACAACTTCAAATTTAAGGTTATAATCTGAAAGTTTCCATTAAGTATTTATTGCTATTTTTTCTCCCAAAGTAGAAATCCAGATGGTATGATTTTACCCTCAGTTATTGTTTCCTATATATTCTACTTTTTCTGTATATTTTCCTTGTACTCTTGTATCACCCCAACTCTTTCATTTTTAATATGCATCTTAATTTTAGACTTTCATTTTCTAAAGCCAGTGCTTGCTACAGGCAGCCTTTTCACTTACTAAGAATATAGTAAAGAGGTGACTACAGAGGATGAAAATGAGGAAGTAATCGGGCTTTCTACAGTGATATCAAAGGAGTTTATATGGAATGGAAATAGTGCTACTACAGTCTTGTCAGATTGTGTGGATCTAAACTGAACTAGTGGTTCAAAATTTTTATATGTATCACAGAATCACAGAATCAGCTGAGTTGGAAGGGACCCACAAGGATCATCGAGTCCAGCTCCCAGCCCTGCACAGGACTATCCCCAAGAGTCCCACTATGTGCCCTAGAGTATTCAAATGCTTCTTGAACTCTACCAGGCTTGATGCTGACACACTCACAGCGGGTTTGAACTTTGGAGGCTTGCAAAAGTTGCTATAAAAAAAGCTCATCAACTTTGTGCTTCTCTTAGCTTCATCACAACACAATACTGTGCTTGTTTTTTTCTGGTTGGTGGGGTTTTTTTTTTTTGTCTCAGTATTTAGTAAAACTGTGCATAGTTTCATGAATTATTAGTAAAATTCTTGGTTATGCTGTTCAATTGAAATACTTCTGTTAAGACATCTTCATTGTGGTCTCAGCTGCAACTACATCTGTGTCAACTACTGGCCATGGATTAGAATTTCCAGGAAGGACACAAAGGTGGCAGAGATGTGGGAACAAGATGTGCTTTTGTGGAATGCTTGACTACACGCTCTGATTTATTATTTAGCTGTGAGCTATGTTCAGTTCAGCAGGGGAGCTTTTCTTCCCGCAGTTCCATTGAGATCTCTGTGTGTCAAGTTACCCTTGTGCAGTGAGTTGGACATTGTTCCTACTCGTATGCTGCTACTGCTTCAACAGAATGTATTTTCAGTAGCCTCAGTGCCTAGAAAAGACTGTTCTCCATTTTTTTCTATGCTCTCTGATACCTAGTATGTTCACACAAACATTAAACTGCTGGTATTTTCTTTACCGACAACCATTGGTCAGCTTGAAAGCTACAGAATTCCATTCTGTTTTATAGAATTAGATTACTGATAGTAAATAACTGTATAATTAGAAACTGTTTTACCATGTCAGGGTAAACTCCTGTCCTGTCAAATTGCATCTAATCTCAGGAAAGTTTTCTGGTACATTTTTGATGTATTTCACTAAGGGTCAGGCAGGTGAGTGGAGAAGGTAATAGATGTTGATGGAAGCAAGTTCTCATTTTTTCCTCTAAGCAGAGTGTTTGCATGGAGCAATGATATATAACATCATATACTAGATGGATTTCTGCATCTGTGAACGTCTCCTATGTTATGAATTAAAAAAATAATAGTAACCTTGCTAACTTTGTAAGGCACTTAATGCAAGGGAAAATGCTAATAAAAACTATATACATAGAAATGCAATGTTTAAGAAGTATTGAAGTTAAACTTTTTTTGATCTGCACTGAGAAGCATTACAACATCTACATAAAAGTCTGGCTCTGATATTTTCCCAAGCTGTTTTTTTATCTGCAGTTATAGTGGCCGTGATAAAAATGGAGCACTACAGTAAAAGACATTGGAAAACTTTCATGATCAGCAAAAAAATTCCATTGGCAAAGGCTTGGCAACTGCTTAAAAACTGTCTCTAGCTGCTTTCTCAACCCCATGAGCAATTTTGTGAGAAAGCATTTCACAGCAACCCACAGTGTGTTGAAGGTAGGGGACTCAGATAACCTGACAGAAAGGAAGTTTACAGATACTTTTCAATTTCTCACATTTCTCAAAATGAATCCTAATATGCCACCTGTGTCAGTACGTGTGCTCCTGCTGAACCATTGCTATGTCATGGAGTCCAAGTGTGATGTATCTACTGCCTCTGCAATACATTTTAGAGCAGCATGCAAGAAAATATAAATCCCTGACACAGGACATGCCAGTAACAGGTTCATTTTTACAGCACTGCCCATAAGATATCCTTGAGGTCACTACGTTTTTGCTGTCTCTTAAATGCTAAATACAAAATGATAAAAAAGCCTATTGCATGATTCCTTTTGCTTACATTAAGCTTCATAAGATAAAATGGTGTAGTTTAAGCTAGGAGTCTATGCTAGGCTTCCTCTGTGCCTGCTGGAAAATAGGCTCTGCCTCAATGGAGTGAAGGATTCATTTCACTCTCTTTCAGTCCCTTTGGTGCTATTTCCTCTTTTGCTGCAGAGGAAAACGTATGATCCTTTTAAATTTCTTCACAGCTTGGCTCCTTCTTGCTCATCTACCTTGTGAATTATTTTTTTTAATGCCAGCTGTGACCTGCAACCCTTTTGCACCCCTTACAAACCCTTACTCTCTTTGAAAAGTGCAAGCTCATATGTTCAGGTATAAATAAAACCTCTTTCATTTATGTGACGGATTTTCCAAATTGTCAAACATTTGCAACCCAGGATTAGTCTTCATTTGCATCTTGATAAGTAGTGGGCATCATTTACGTCTGTATAACCTCCCTATGCTCAGTAGGTTTTCCACAATTATATTTTTCCTTATCAATTGAGAATGCAAGCTGCAAAGCCCTGCCCATCAGAGATCAATTCTGTCACTGGCAGAACCAAAGGAAGCATTCTCTTGTGTCCTTCCCTATTGATTAATTAAGATGGTGCCTATTACAACAGATTTTTCATCTGTTATTGGCTTAACTTGAATGTGTTTCTTATGTGTAGGTCTGGCTCAAGGCATTTTTATGACAATATATTTTGACTTCCTGGGAGGTTTTTTTGGTATGTATTTATGTGAAATCAACCATTTGAGGTGAATTTAGAAGATTGAAAAAGATAGTTATCTTCTTTCTAAGATGCCGAAACCATAAAATATGTCATGGAATGGTTTGGGTTGGAAGGGACCTTAAAGATCATCTAGTTCCAAACCTCCTGCCATGGGCAGGGACACATTCCACTAGATCAAGTAATATGGATTTTATTTGGCAATCCCCTGCACGTTGCTTTCAAGAGATTTTTGTGAAAGAGTGTTCACCTGCAGACGCTAAAAAGAAGGGCCAAAAGCTGTTTACCAAAATGAAACAGTCACATATGCAAGAAGTTATAGAATGGGATTTTTGAAGCACTGAAGACAATTAGACCCTGAGTGTCCTTCCTTTTCAGTTGGAGGATGGCATCCAAGCTCTTACATTTGTGTATATATCACCAGACGTTAATCTTCAGAATCACTGATCTTGAAAATCTGACCCAAGCTACTTCCCAGGAAGAAGTTGTGGTCATAAAACAGGGAGATCCTATTCCCATTTTGAAAATAATAGTGGTTTTCAGCAATTTGCACTTGCATGTTAATTTAGTGCATGGAGCCATTGGATGTGTTGTAATCCACTGGTACTACCTGTGGCATGTGTTACCATTTGAGAGGCAGGGTTACCTCCTGATGAGGATTTTGGTTTTCAATCCCTCCTGAAGCATGCAATCCACCATGAGGATGGTGCAGGGAAGCATCTCGAACAGATGTTCTGGTCTGAAAAGGCAGAAAACGCACACAGAAACACAAACAAGGAGTGTTCAGCAGGGATTTCAGCTGTCTGGACTGGAATGGATGAAAACATCCATGGGGCAAACACAGTAACAACGGCTTCATATTGAACAACAACAACAACAAAAAAGAAAATCTTGTCTGGATCTGCCTGCTTTATAGGAACTTAGCTAATAGCAAATTAGGCTCTTTAAATGTACCAGGGACAATCTAGCTATGGCCGGGATGCAGGAAATCGGAGAAAGCTGCACAGCCATACACTAATTGATGTGCACGTCAGACCCTGGGGACTTGCTCTTGAGGCCACGTTCTGGAAGCTGAAAGGTGCATCCATGCTTACTGTGGGTGTCCTCAGATGAAGGTGGTATTTTAGTGAAAAAGAAAAGGAACAGTGTGTAAAGGACAGGCTTAGTAAGTAGCAAATGAGTTGTAAATTAGTTGACATTTTGATGTTTTTGCCCTTCTCCCTCCCAGTTAGCCAGGCTGTCACTGCCATCTCCTCGTGCGGCCCTGCGAGCTGGACGTGCTGTGCTGTGCTGTGGCACCTGTAGGTTGGTCAGATTGCCCCAAATTAGCTTAAGGGACATCATGCCATCCTTTTTTGGAGGGAGGGGAGGTAGGATTGATCTCCATGTTCAAAATCAGAGCACAGCAAATAGTTCTAGCCATTTTTTCCCCTTGTTATTTTTCTCTCTGTTTTTCTTTCTTTTTCTCCTCTGTCTTGGAGGGTTTTTTTGGGTGTTTTTTTATCCTACGCTGGCTCTGACAACACTCAAATGGATATTATCCAGCCTGAGGACTGTATTTCTGTCCTACACCATTTGTATTTTTCAGATTTCTCAAAATAACTTTAGAGAGTGGATATGGGGAAAATTAGCTAATATTGTCATTTGGATGTTTCTCTTTATTTTAGGCAATAGAAAGAGAAATGGCATGTTCCCCTAAATGCGCACATGGATTATATTTCTTGTGTGTGTGTCTAGTATGAGCTTATACAATGAGGTATTGTTGAAGAGGAACAATACTTTTCACTCCTGTAAATGATTTCTGTGGTTTCTGAAAGCCCCTAATACTACAAGCTGCTAATTGATTAAAAAAAAAAAACACAAAGTTGTTATCACTGCAGCAATTCATGCTCACTTTTGGCTATCTTATATAAAAGTAAAAACCTTGAATGTTGTTTAATTGAAGCGAAGATCTGGGTTCTGGGAATAAAACAGACCTTTACAACAACACCAGGGACCTTCAGGTAATTTGTTTACCTTCTGTTCATGGAAGTCAAGGAGCAGCATTATCATTAAAAGGATGAAGTGCATTCAGACAACGGAAACAACAGTAAGATGCTAATTAAAGAAATTACAGAAAAGTATCATGCTGTGTTCTTTTGTTCTATAGAGGAATTCAACCTGTAGTCTTTTTTTTTCAAAAGTAAAAGTCACATAAGAAATTTATTTTATTTACATAGGAGTTAAGTAAATAGAGAATCCTGTGGCAGAATGGCAGAACACCTGACTCTTACACAACAGTGGTTTTATATCTCAGTCTCAAATTAAATATAATTAAAATTTGTCTCAAGGGTCTGCAAACTACCAGAAAGTAGCGAAAATATGCAGAAGAGAAGCCAGAAACATGGACTGAAAACAAAGAAGAAACTACAAAAGGAGGTTGGCAGCAGTGGTGGATTTGGGTAGAAACATCAGTTAATTGGTGTGCAAGGAGAGCAAGATGAGACATGAAATAGGAAAGATCAATCCAAAAAGATGAAAGAGAAAGAAGAAAACACATAAAAATTGATTATTTTGTCCATGTTCATAGTTCTCTTGATCCTCATGTTCTGTCTTTTATAACTGATTAGGAAATGATTCTTTATTAAATTTGTTTGCAGGCTTAAAGATTTATGAACAGCTTTGGGATTTTGAACTTAGAAAGAAAGCAGACTTGGGGCTGTGTACATAAACCTTAGTGAGGAGAGCTTGCGATGGGTGAGAACAGACTATAAAGTAATTTCTTTGTGGCATGGGGGAGGGTTGGTGGTGGTTTACCTGCAGATTAGCAACCAAGAGATTTCTGAAGACTGCAGATCAGAGAATGCAGATCAGCAAGCAGTTGAAAATCTGGTATTGACAAACTGGTGCCTGAAAAAAATGCTTTGCACACCAGAAGGACACAGGGCCCCATGGCATGCTGGTTAACTTGACTGATGTAGTCTTCATGGAGGAAGATGGACGATGGACCAGGGAATTATGTGGTTTCTGTTGGCATAGAGTAGATGATGTTTCTGTATTGGTGTTTCTTGGTTAGAAATTGAGGAATAAACTCAGTTTTATACCCTGTAGGTTATGGATTTTTTATTTAGTTCACCATAATTTGATAAGAATAAACACTAAATCTGACTGAGTATATTCTGAATACAGACCAAAACCTTAATCTGTCATGCAGAATAAGTAGCATGGCGGTACTTAGTTGATGGAACAGTAAATCTCATTAACTTTAACAGTGAGTGAGCCTTTATCACGTTAATTAGTTTTTGATCCCTTTAACAACAGACATCAAACACCCAGCAAGCTCTTTCTTTCAGTAAACATATTTTGAAGAGGAAGGATATTTTGAAAAGGTAAGAACTGGTAAGAACTGGAAGTGTTATTTGTCATCTACTAGGCAGGACTTTGATAGACTCTTCTCTACTGCAGCTTAGATGAAGGCTGTGGTACCAGAAACCAAAAGAATGCTTTAAATCCTGTCTTGGCTTATCTGGATTTTGTGATTTACTAAAAGCTAGTAACTCATTCAAACTGAAGAAAGTCACTACTAGAAAAAGCAATAAAATATTAAACATCATAGTTTCTTATTGATTTCTGAAGCGAGAACTGATGCTGTAAGACTTCAGTTCCTACTGAAATGTTACTGTGATTTGGTATTTCATAAGAGTGGGCATATTGGTCCCTCAGGGGAGAATGTATTGTAGGGAAATATAATTACTCCAGCTCATTTCTTGCATTCTTTCATTCTTTTTTTGTTTTGTTTGTTTGTTTGTTTGTTTTGTTTGTTTTCTGAATTCAGGGAAACATAAGGTCTTGCTCAGTTCAGAGCTGAAGCTAAAAATCTGTCAGAAAATGTAAAATACAGAAACACAGAAATGTGTGTGAGCAGTATTATGACGACACAAACCATCAAAGGTTGTTAGTGGAAATTCCACCAAGCAGTTTATATATATCCTGTTTTAATGTCTATTTAATGCCCACATTGTGAAATTTGTACTTCAGTGTTCTCCTTATGGTTAACTGAATGACCTTTCTTGGTATGGTCCAGGATTTAAAGTGCATATGCCAATGCAGAGCCTCATTTCTTAGGGAGATTGGGGACTGTTTGCTTACACTTTCTTGTGAAGAAATTATGGTTTCTGTTATATAGTTCTCTACTTGTGAGCTAGTTGTATACACAAAATTTGCAAGCAGTAGAGAAAGGCAGCCTTTCCTAGAACATGATATATTTGGTCCAGTTTAGATACTTACCTATAGAGGAGATAAAGTCAGGACTGCCTCAAGTGTAGATCCGTGGTGAGATGAATATCATGTTCCCTTTTTGTGTCCTCCCTTTATCCATTCTCTCTTCTACTAGCAGACTGTAAATCAGGAAGATGGGGAGGTGTTAATGGGACACTACTGCAGCCCAAAAGTTTAGGAACTGACTCTAGTTTCTGCTTTTCTTTGTCCACATAGAGGAGAGGTTATAGGAACAATAAATGAGCCAGCAGGTAAGCCTGAGTGTCTTTCCATACTAAAACTCCTCATGAGAGTTTATGGGGAAAGAGATGATTTATCAGGCACTGAAAGTCATATTTTATTTTTTTAGGACTATGGGAACTTGCCTTGTCTGTTTGGTACTGCTTTTTAATGCAATGGCTACTGCTTTATCAAGGGTGAAATATGATGTGTTGGAGTTGGGGTCTTGGCAAAGGAAAACTAACAAAAATGTGACTGATTTGTTTAGACTGCTGTGTTGGGCATGTGCTCATGTTGTATGTTCTAAACCCACTGTATTGGTTTGGTCCTTGTGTGCAGTCTGGTTAGATGCCATCTGAGGAAATTCCAGGGTTTTTTTTTTTTTAGGGCAAACCCTATTTTATCACAGGAGCATAGAAGCACAGAGTAATTTAGGTTGGAAAGGTCCTTTAAAGGTCATCCAGTCCAAGCCCTTTGCAATGGGCAGGGACATCTTCAGCTAGATCAGGTTGTTCAGAGCCCTGTCCAACCTAACCTTGAATGCTGTAGGATTAAGCCATACACCACCTGTCTGGGCAACCTGTGCTGGTGTTATATTGCCATCATTGTAAAAGTTTTCTGTCTTACATCTAGTCTAAATCTACCCTCTTTTAGTTTTAGACAGTTACCTCTTTGTCTAAGTGCAACATGCCCAGCTATAAACCTTCCCTCCATCTTTAATTACTGTTTTTCCATGTTTAAGTACTGAAAGATCACAATATGTTGTCCCCAGAGTCTTCTCTTCTCCAGGCTGAACAACCACAACCCTCTCAGCCTTTCCTCATAGGAGAGGTGCTTCAGCCCTCTGATCATTTTCATGGCCTTCCTCTGGACCCACTCCAGCTGGTCCACACCATTCTTATGTTGTGGGCTGCACAGCTGGACACAGCACTCCAGGTGGAGTGTCTCCAGAGGGGAGTAGAGGGGAAGAATCACCTCTCTGGACTGCTGGCCACACTGCTTTTACCTTCTCTTATTCTACCCTAAATAATGCCATCATAGTATACTATGGTATGGATGTGGGGTTCAAAACATTTTCTGTTGGAGGAAGTAGCTCTTTTTCAGTAGTCTCTAAACCAGTGTTTTTGTTCTCAAAGTGAAAGACCTATAAACCCGATGCAATTTATTTCCTGTCATAAGGCAGAGAATGTACTGTTGTGTGTTCCTGGAATTTGTATTGCAATTTTCTATTAATAAGGATGATCCTGGTAAATATTAATCTCCTGTAGACTTTGCCTTTCATCTACTGTTCCCACTGCTGATGGTAAGAACAGTCCAGTGGTTCTGGAGCAGTAAAGGTTCCTACAGCATTACGAGAAAATAGTCAGACTTGCCTTGGACATTTAGCTGTATATTAAAAGAGTGAGTAGAGTAGAACTGATTAAATAAGTGAAATACGTGTACAGAGCCAGAGTCGCAGAAGAGCATTAAACTTCAGTCCTGAGCAAACGTCATTAAATGCTGTGTCTCTATGTGAATCAGCCCTGACGAGATATTCCCCTTGCTGTCTGTGACTTGTCACTTTGTGCCATTGAGAGTCTTTGTCCTTTCATCAGTTAAACAGACTGAAATGTCGCCTTTAGAAGATAATTACAGGTTCTCAACAAAAATGGCAGAGTTAAACCCTGCTCGATGGTACTTGTCTCGCTGGAGAGAGCACAGAAAACACACACAGGCCGTGGTTTTCCCTGCACAAGGGCCCCTCCCTGGGATAATGATACAGCTCCGTGTAGGAATGATGGGTCTGGTTAGGAACCTGATGTGGGATGTGCAGTTTTACCTTATGTGACCGGCTGTGTGAGCTTTTCCAGGGAGCAGCAGGATTGAAAAGGAAATGCTGAACAACAGCCAGCCTGTACCAGCTTCTCCTTTTGGGGGGGATCTTTGCGTTCCAAAAAACTCTGATGAAAAGGGATTTGTTGGCTTGAAGATATTCTGGGAGGTATCCAAAAGTGTTACATTCTCCACTACTCTTTCAGAAAGCTGCTCTGAGAGATACGAGTCTCTTGCTGGAGGTCCTTTGTAAATTCTCATGTTTAATTAACGTGGTAAGGTTTACATTGCCGCTTAATTGGTCTTGCCATTGAGAGATGTCTGCTTGGTGGCTAGAACCATGTGTAGTGCTTGTGTCTGAGTATAAGACATTGTTAAAGCCTGATTTGTTATTGTTAGCGTGATCACGCTGCAGGGATATAGTTACTGAGACAAATCTTCAACTGATGAATATCAGGATAAGTTCAAATGAAATTAATGGAACTTTCTGGACTTGACCCATAAATTACAGGATATATTAGAGTCCATGTGCAGAGGACTTACTACTTTCAAAGTTGCATGAAAGTCTTTCTGTATTTATTATTAACAGGAATTGGATCCTTAAATAAAAAAAGCTTCAAATATTCCCTTTTTAAATTTAAGAGTAAACTTCATTTTATGTTTTCAGTGTTTCTTACAATTTTATGAGTAGAGTATACAGAATAGTGTTGAAAATCCCTTGTTGCCAGAAATGCAGAGAGTTAGAAAAATTGTCAAGCTGCAAGTGCATAGCTTTCATTATGTAAAATTCTCCTTAGGATTGAGCATTTGTCTACGGATTAATATATATCAATCATTTACCAGCTCTGTTAGCTTTCAGGAAGCATACATGAATTTAATATTAAAGAGGAATGAATCAGTACAGAAATTGCAAGTATACAAACAGAGAATTTGAGAGCCAATGATTAGCATTTTTTTTGCAAAGAATCTGTTGCAATTCAGGAAGGATAAGAAAAAGAAAAAACCTGAGAAATTAAATCAAAAGAATTACTGCTAGGATGAGTTGTTTGCACATTTCTGCTACGAATGCTGGTGAAGGACTTCTCAGTTCTGGAGAGACAGACAAAAAGTTCCCTTTGTGAGAGTACATGAGATGGCAGCAAAATCAGAAGCAATCTTATTAGTTCGACAAGTTGTCAATTTTCACCGACACTCTCTTCAGGCAGGGAGCATTGATGAGTTTTGTGTGTGGAAGACAGATGTTCTATTTACAGTCTGTACACAAGATAATAAAAGTTCCTGGTCTTGCCAACCTGCATTTGAGCAAACCCAAAGAGAGATAATAATGTGTTGCTGCTGGTTCTTTTATACCAGACGTGGGAAGGCACAAGAAAGGGGAATCTAATAACAGTTGCAAAGGCCTTTGTGCTGTATATCTGTGTTTGTGCTATAGAAACCTTGCGTTCTCTTGTTTGTTTTGTGATATTACCTATCTCACTAATGCTTATTTTGAAGAAAGTGTGATAAAAATATTCATTATGAACAACTATATGGGAGTATGTGTCAAGAGAAGAACACTGGGCAGTAAGAACAATCTCTACCCTAACCTTCTCATGCATTCTTTAGCAAGGTTTTTCAGCTGACAAGATGTCAGGTCAACTGAAATAACAAAAGTGCATATGACGAGAGGAGGGGAGAGAATGGGCAGCATTTGGAGCCAGACGGTGCTAATTGGTTTGAAATGGCAATGGAATATTTGTATTCAGTAAAGATTCAGTGCCATTGCAGATCTATACCTATTGCTAGCTCAACTCGAGCCTTGAATCTAATTACATTAGAATATTTTTGGTTGAATTCATATCTGCTCCTCCAGCATTAGGATCTATTTCTGTAGAGTTACGTTTAAGTTGGAGCCGAAACAATAGGGAATATATGGTCCTGGCTCTCATCTGGATGCACACTACAGCTCCCAAGAGCAGCTGCTTTGCAAGATGCACATCTCAGGTTTTCAAAACTTTGGTGTGAAGATGTGATTGTATGCAGTAATTGTTGTTTGGGGCTGAAATGTAAATATTAAATGAGCTCTTAAATTAGCACAAACTTTACGATTCCTCAATTCGGTACTACCTTAAGCTTCTTGTCAAAAAAGAGGAATAGGCACCAAAGCACTGTTCCAAGCAAAGTGAAAAAAAACCCTTCAGAATTGAAGAATAAAATTAATTGGAAATCACTGGACATATGAGATGTCATCTGATGTTAATTCAGGCCTTCGCATTTCTTGCCTCTTGTGTAGCTTCTCTAGACTTCAGACCATCACATCAGCTCAAGGACACAGGAGGTAGATAAAAAAAAAAAAGATGATTGAAAAGTTGCAGACACAATGCTCTGCCACTGGAATTCTTATGAGGCAAAAGGAATCCAACAAAAGGAAAAATAAAAGCCAAATCTGTAGGGTTTATTTCATCACAGCAGAAGAATGAAAAAATGTGAAAGGAGAAAGAGGTTTCCAACACCACATTATCAAAGACCTTCACAATACATTAGCACATGGCACTGTGCCCCTGAAAATAGCGGAGGCACTTTTGGGGACATTCTGTGGTAAATTTCTCAACAGTACTTAAATCTTGCGTGTCAAAAGCAATTTGAGAACCTTAAGTTTGTCGGCTGGCTATGTGACTTCAGACTCTGTAATGAAAAAAAGTAATGCAGGGTTTCTGCAAACCTTACTCTGTCTTGAAAAAAATTGTATTTAATAAAATCACACTAAAAAGCCACTCTTTTGCCATATGGATTAAATCAATCTTCTTTTAGAATTAAAAAAAAAATCAGTTCCATGCATAGAGTTAGATCAAATATGCACCCTAAAATCTGTTGCTGAGTTAAATTGGGCTATCTCTTATGCAAAGCATTCGGTGGGAAAGATTAGATCCTGTGGCCTTTCCTACAGGCATGATTTTAATAGTCAAAATAAATTCTTTCTCTTTGATTAACTTACTTAGAAATTCTGACTGATCAATTAGGAGTTTAGGAAGAAGTAATTTAGCAGTCAGCAGTAGCTCTTAATTAATTCTGCATCAGTGTCTGTCGATTTATATTACTAACAAAATGTAAAAATTATTTCTCAATGTCTTCTTTGACACATTAATTATGTGTTGGCTTCTTCTGGGTTTTTTGTTTGTTTGTATTGAGCTTTTTTGAAAGCTATTGATCCATTGATCATGACTGCAGTAACATTTAAGGTGAACAAACAAATCCTGCCTTTAAGCATCAGCTTCCATCTGTGTCTTGCCACAGAATTTTTTTCTTTATGGCAGGCACTCTCTTAAACCAGTTCTCTGGGTTCTCTGGAAATCACTCACAAATTTCACTCTCCAAGTTAGCTACTTTACTTCACACAAATCCTTGCTCATAGCAGATTAGTGAAACTTGTGAATCTTGAACTCTCCTTAGGGCTCTGTAGGGAAATGTGTTACTTTAGGTAGAATGCCTTTTTCCTAATTACTGCCAGATATAATTGGCACTTACCTTGCTCTGCTTGTCCCTATTTATTTTTTTCTTTCTCCCCCTTAACCTGCCTCCTCATTATATTTCTGTTTCCCAGCATAGAAAATCCTGCCTTTCTCTTTTATGCTGCTTATCCTAGCCTGAGTCCTCATGATCAGAAGGAATCTCCAGAGGTTTCCCTCCATCTGCCTCCATCAACAGTTCCAAATCTTCCGTCTGGCTTATCTTCTTATCTTTTCCCTTTTTTTCCTAGACTTCTGTTCCCCTATTCTTCTCCTAGAGATTTCCATCCTTTGTACTCACACAGTCTGAATCATTACTCGCATGGCACTGTTGCCCCTTCAGTCCTACTTTTTTTCTCTGTGCCACTCCCAGGTGGCAGCTCAAGAGTAAGGATGCTACGTATTTCTCTAAATGCTGCTTTGAAATATAGACCTCATTGGCTCCTTTCCCTGGGGGTGAATAATTCATAGATTAAATATTTCTGCCATATGCCAGCATGTCTGTGTTGCAGTGGCTATCAAATCACAGAAATGTTAGTAAGAAGGGACCTCTGGAAGTCATCTAATCCAGGCTCCTGCTCAATGTAGGATTGTTGCCAGTACTACAAACAGATCAGCCATGTCTCAAAAGCCTCCAAGGATGGAGATCCAGTAACTTCTTTGAGTGGCTAAATTCAGAGCTGCACTACTCTCTTAATGACCTGCTTCCCCCTAATGTTTATCTTGAATTTACAAGCTGCAGTTTGTGTTTACTGCCCCCTGTTTTATTGTCTGCCAACACAGCAAATGGTTGTAGGATTTTACTAGACCAGCCTCTCCTTTGCTGGGCTGAAAAACCTCACTCTCTCCTTCTAGGTCATGTGCTCTGGCCCTGTGACCATCTTGGTAGCCCTCTTTTGAATCCTTTCGAATTTGAAATGACATCCTGATTGGACTAGGAAGTGTGAAAGCTGGACACAGTATTTCAGATGCTACCTCACCTTTGCTGAGCAGAGGAGAATAAAAGCTTCCTTACAACTACTGTCCACATTGCTCCTGGTGCAGTCGACAGCCAGGCTGCTTTCCATGCAATGAGAGCCAAGTGCTGGTGTGTTTTTGGTGTGTCCTCTGCCCTAAGCCCTTTCCTGCAGGGTTCTCATAGCCAGTAACTTCCCACCTGGTGCTGCTGCACGGGATCATCCCATTTCAGGTGCAGACCTTTGACCTTCTCCTTGTTGATCCAGAGGAAGTTTCTGTTGATTCAGTTCTCAAGTTCCTTTGGTTTGAAGCTCTGTCATCCAGCATGTCAGCCATTCTGCCAAATTTGGTGTCACCTTTGGATTTGCTGAGGATGTATTCTGTGTCATCATCAGTCTGTCAGTGAAGGTATTGAACAACATTGGGCTCACTATTGACCACTTATGTGCTCTGCTTGTTACCAGCCATCAGTTAGATGGCACGCATTGATTCTTGCCTTTCAGCATGGCAGCCCCTCTATTTACTGCCCAGCAATACAATATGACTGTGCTTCTCTTCTCCCTGTTCATTTTTTGTTTTCAGGAAGGAAGAAGTTCAAAATCCCTATGGAGAAGGGAAATCCAAAGAAGTTTTGAAGAGAAGTTGGGAGAGACAGAAAGCAGAGTCCCAAATCCTGTCTTTCAACCTATAAAAAGAAGACCAAAGAGCTAACAAGTTTTTTTTCCCCAAGGAGCTTGTAACTACAAGGTTTTGTTGTTTTGTTGGTTTTTTTATTGATCTAGAGACATTTTTCAAGGTAGCATGGACTTTCCACAGCAGATCAAGCTGTTATTAGCCCAAAGCACTGCAAAAATCTTGCTCAGTATCAATTGTTTTTTGACAGAATAATAAAGTAAATAAAACCCTCAAAGGGGTTTCAGTAGATATGTGGGAATTCATAGAGAATTGAATATTAATTATTTGCATGAATTATTCATGATCACTAATTCATAGTTTTTGATTATTTCACCGAGTCAAGTAACAAACTTTGTAAGAAAAGGACTCTGTCTTCTTTCCCTGTCCCTGGAAAAGCAGACTAGACTAGTGTTAGTTTTTTTATCCCTGCATCCAAATGATTCTCCACTTTTGGTTTCAGTTCTTAAGCTTTAGATTCCAAAACCTCTCTCTTGTGCATTCATCAAGAATGTACTTTTCTTGTTCACAGTCCACCTTTTTTTCTTGTAATTAACAAAACTTTCAGCCCTTGACTTTTTTCCTGGGATACATGTGTTGTGAATTGTTTAATGGCTTTTAACTCCTTTCATGAAATTGAGTCATTCATTATGCCACATTCCTCAGGTGTAAAGGGATTGTGCTGCTATGGGAGGCTTCTCATTCTGGAGAGAACATTAGGCCAAATTCCATGGTTTTTTGTATCTCTCTCAAGAAGGGTTTGATGGGAAGAGAATTATTCTTGTTTCATAGTGGTCTATGATCTCAAAGGGTTGGGATCTGACAACCTTCCACAGAGAAGGTGAGGTGTATTCTTTGGAACCACTATATTTCTAGGACCTCATTGCATGAGATAATATCTCACACTTAAAATAAAGCCACAGTAATACAGTAGAATGGGGTTCTCTTGCTAATGTAGTGTCAATCAATTTTGCTAGGCTTCAGTGCTTGTTTACTCTTCCAGTTGTAAGCTAATACCCAGCAGACTTTGTTACTTGAATTATTGATAAAGCATTTTGTTCCATGTAGGAATGCATACCCAGTTTTCAATTGCAAAGGTAAGAGAATACCTTGTGCTCATTCAACGTGTTTCTGTGACTGTGTAGTTTGGAACTTAATCACAAAATACAATTGCTTTTACTTCAGCTGTGCAAAAATTATTAATGAATGAGATCATTAAATATTAAGTTAACGGAAGCTTTTATTTTGCACCTTACTCAAAAGCCTTTCTGTCCATGGTTTATGACAGCTAGCCATGCTGCAGAAGGAACAATTACAGTTTTCAAGATAAAAAGTATAGCATCTCACAAACTCTACTTTGTAGATTCATCCCAGTAGTCCTTTTTGTTTCAGTAGAGAATTGGATTTATCATTGCTGCCAAACAGCAAATAAGAATAAATTTTACATTTGATTTCACCCTGAAAAGGCAAAACTCACTGGTTTTGAGTCTAAATCAGACCTTTATGATGGCATAGTCCCAGCCCAGCTCATAGCAGAAGCTTTAGGGTCTCCCTTAATGTTTTTCAAATGAAGTTCACAGCCAGAGGCCAAGAGTATCCTGTGGACTATGTCCCAGCTGCAGGCTATGCTGCAGAATTATGCCTAAAGAATAAACATGAGTCTCGAACTAGAGCTTCTGGAAATGAATTAAAGTGAATGAGAAATAAAGAAACTGAATCTGTTTTTGCATATAATTCAGATGTAATTACTACAGCTATTTTACGGGAAATACTTTTAGTGAAATAATTTTCAAATTTGGCACTTTTTCCTGTGTGGTCTGTATTTTCTTCAGAATATGTATATTTGTCATTGCCAGTTTAAATGGGGACTATGTGAGTTCATGAGAATAAGGTGTTTGTTTACTGAAGCAGTAGATTGCGGAAAAGAGAAGGATGGTAGAAATCTGTAAAAATTACATTCTTTTTCTAAAATACATTGAGACCCTTAATCTTGTAGGTGAACTCGGGGATCTGTTCACACAGATCTTTCAAGTACATTCTCCTGCAGTGAGTAAGGTGGCAAGGACAATGCGCTGTGTGTCAGGACCGTGCCCTGCGCAGCGCCGCAGCCGGCGGCCGAGCCGCTCCTGGTGCCAGAGACAGCAGCAGAACGATTCATTTGCTGGGGGATTAATGTTCCCAGACTGCTGTTGTGAGGGAAGTGACTGCTCTGCCCTGTGAAGATGGGTGAGAGCAGAAAGCAGGAGACAGTTTTATGAGGCTTCTGGTCACTGTATGAGATCTGAAATGTCAGAAAAGGCGAAGGCCATCCTGGCAGGGCGAAGGCAGGCAGCCGTGCACTTGGTTTACTCATCCCTTCTTGTTGTAGGCTTAGCCGCTCAGACACCAATTAGATAATGGAGGAAAAGGAACCTTATTTTTCTTCTAAGTGCTAATGCCTTGTGAACTTGTCGGGAAGGGCTCTGACTGATGGCACAGGATTCACCCAGATGGGGAATGCGGTTGTGGATTTCAGATGAAGGCATTTATTTATTTGCTCATTTTAGAAGAAGTGTTTACAATTCCAAATATATTTTTTTGGCTTAGGCACATGAAAAGTCATAAAGAATTATTTTATTCCCACTAAATTGTAATAGCTTCTTAGTGAGTACATATAATTTTGTGCCTTTTTCTTTAGTTTGCATGTTTACCTAAAACCCGGGTTGATGCACCAAATATTTAGCAGCTATCCCTGCGTCAGCCTGTGCTGGGGCTTTACAGAACTCACAGGCAAGAACCTATGAACAGAGGTTGCAGTGGCGAAATCCCTCTGAAGTGTGGGTCCTGCAAGGATGTGGTACGAACCCCCCTCTGAGGCTCGTAGCTCAGAAACAGCTCTGCTACTGCCACAAAACTCCCTTCTTATCTACTGATCTAATTAATTTGTACACATTTCGTTATGTGTTGCCCTCATAATCATCTTGCCACTCTACAAATAATACTCAGTACTGGATGGGGACTGAAATGTTTGATCTTTGTGTTGTGTCTGTGTTGTTCCGTGCTTCTGGGGACATTATCCTTTCAGGAGGGCCAAGGAACTCAACCCTTTAAAGAGGGTTCTTGTTTAAATGTTTTTGTTTTACCTTTTGCATATTTTACATTAAAAAGCCATTAGAAGAATTTTAAATCATCTGCTTAATTCTCCCTGTTCTCTCCGATTTTTATGTATTTTATCTTACTTTCATTTTTCAATATGTTTATTAGCAAAACACTCAGTTATTTTTTGAGGCAAACATTCTAGGTAAATACTGACATCATTTAACCTGTTTGCATTACTGTGACATACAATCTGAGTTACATTTTTGCCTTTTAGCTTTTTTGAAACCAGGAAGACTTGATGAGGGGTCGCAGTAGATACCTGGGTTTATGGCAGGTGATTTCTTGGCTTGTTGTGGTTTTCAGTGTCATTCTGTGGTGGATAAACCCAGGGAGATTGAGGAGGTTATCACCAGGAATCTGTGTGTACTCACTAGTGGGAAGAATATACTGTTTTCCAGGCTTATATTTCATAGGGTTGATTGCCTTAAAAGACTCACAAAATTAATAACAATAATAAAAAATCGAAAAAGCCATGTTAACCATGCCTACTTTAATTCTCTCTGGGCGGATGTTAAGCATAATGTAACTTACCCACTTTAAAACTACCCTGGAGTCAAGTTTCCTTTCCGCTTCTGTGTAAACAAGCTCTAGATCTGTCTTTATGATTTTGGTTTCACCTTAGCTCCAAAAGTGAACGAGATTTTTTTGGGGAGAGAGAGGACTTGATTTGGATACATGCCTACAGGGTGCTGCACTCTCCCTCACCATCTGAAAAGTTAAAAATGTGAAGTTTTTGCCGTTTAAAGCTGGTATTTTCTGAACAGATGGTGAGACTTCAGCCCTGGGTAACCCTGATCCATGTGGAAAATCAAAAATTCAAATGCTGGATCTGAAGCTTGCTGGGAAAGTTCTCATACACAAAGGAGGATACGCATGGAGTTTACCATATTCCCCTTATATGACTTATACAACAGTCTTGGGCATTCTCATATTTTAATAATGAGATGAGAGGAACTTTTTCAGGAACATGATCTTCCAGCCACCTGGTATTTATATTCTGGTTTAGCCACTGAGCTTTCTAGCGAGCTCTTCCAGAGTGCAAAGTTTATATTTACTTGTACAGCAATAAAGGATTAATGTTTGTAATGAACTTTCAGGACTGACTCACTGAGCCAGCTCACAAAAACACTGAGGGTTTATCTGATGGGCATTTATTGGAAAAAGAAACAACTACTGTGTCAAGTCAAATCTACAAATGTACATTAAAAAGCATCTATTCTCCTCCATGACAAAATTTTTTTTGTGAGTTTTGTTGGTGCTTTTGTTGGTTTTTTTTTGTTTTTTTTTTTTTTTTTTTTTTTTTTGTTTTTTTTTTTTTTTTTTTTTTTTTTTGGGGGGTTTTTTTGTTTTTTTTTTGGTTTTTTTTGTTTTTTTTTTTTTTTTTTTTTTTTTTTTTGTTTGGTTTCAGTTTTTTTTTTTTAATTTTGGTGGGGGGTTTGTTTGTTTCTTGTTTTGTTTTGTTTCTTTTTTAATCAAGAGAAATTGAGGGATTGAAGATTTGCAGTTTATGCAAAACATAATAGTTCCTTTGCTGTTCAGAATAGATCTGTCTGTTAGTGGTAAGAGCAATCTTGGTTAGAAACTACCATGCAGTGGAAGAATAGTATTAGAAAAATGAGCTGCCTCCAGTGGCATTCAGTTCTGTTTGAAATTTAGAATTAAGAAGGTGTGGTTTTTTATAAGGGGAGGATTTTGTGAAGTTTTAACACAACATGAGATTTGTGCAGTCTTGGAATTACATATATTCATTGGTTTGGGGCATTACCAGTGTACAGAACATGCAAAACACTAATTGAGCTTGTGGGAATGCTCTATTTTTTAGCTAACTCTTCAAGAATGTAGCATTGAGTGGTTAGGAGTATTTAGTATGTGTCTCTGTGAAGAATCTAGCCCAGGAGAAACCATCTGACACACATGGTATTTATAGCCATGGCTTTAACATAGTCTACGGAATTTTTAAAATAAATATTTATAATTTTACAGCTTTTTTCTTTCTGTTGGCTTTCACTTAGGTCCTGGACTTGAAAAGAACCAAGTGTGCTTTATGCTAATTTTATGCTTATGAACAATCCTAACAAATTCTATGTGAAACTGTAATAATATACAAAAAAAATGGAAGCACGTATTTTTACATGAGCTTTTGGTGGATGGGGACCTTTTTGAGAAAATGGAACAAGAGCCCTGTATTTAGAGCTTTAGTCTCAGACATAGGGAGTGCTGGTTGAAGATTTTGCTTTGCTGCAGATTTCTTGTGTGGTTTCAATCCAGCTATTTTCAGGATTGTCTAAGTAGCTGTTTCTCTAAATTAGTCACATGTACTTCCTTCTGCAGAAGAGAGGTAGGTATTTCCAGGTATTTTTGTAGAGGAAACATGGATAACTAGTTCAGGCAAGATAACTAATATTTTAGTAGGTGGAGTTAGATACCTCATCACGATTCCTTCTGCCTGATTGATTACAGCTATCCTGGATGTGTAGACAGATGAAGTCTTAGAACTCATCCTCTCTGTCATGTTCCTTATTTTCAGAAGTGTTCACAGGGGAGATGCTGGGACAAGCTGTATGGTGCACATGTAACTCCAGTCCACTGAGCCTCGTCTGGCTTCTCCTCACCTTCTCACTAATGCCAAGGGGTGCAGCAGGACAGTGTTGCTTGCACAGAAATCCCAGGAAGATGTGATTTGAAGGTTTACCTCAGGCTGACTTTCTAGTCTTAAAGATGTTTCTGGGACAAGCCATGTCAAGTGTATCTAAAGATTTTAATTCTTCATTAATTGTTCTCTGAAGAGTAAATACTCTTCTGTGTTACTTGGCAAAGATTTGGTGAGGGTTAGGGATTCAACACTGCCACACGGGACATACCTTGCCTGGGCATGGGTGCATGAAGTGACACTCCTAACCTGTGTATCCTGTTCCCTTTCCTAGGAGTCCACAGATGATGAAATGGCAACATAGGTGTAGGTCTGGCTCCAGGACAGGTTGGGACATGGACCAATTTGCAAATGTTCCTTGTCAGCAGCTTAGCTACAGCTCCAGTTACTATGATGATGGGCCATAGGTATAACAAGATTCAGCAGGACTAAAGATGACCAACCTGTATATTTTTCTGGCTTGTAGTTTTTGCTATAGTGTTTTGATGTAAAACAAAATGGAGAAGTCAAAATATGTGGTCTCAGATGAACTGTGTTTCCTAAATAAAATGCACTGCCTTCTGTAATACAGGTCATTCCCATGACCTTCTGGTTACTAAATAATTAATACAATTGCAGCAACATATCATTATCGTCTATAAAATGCCATTGCAGCAGCTTTGACACAATGAGCTTTGGCCTGTGTAACATTGCTGGCTGAGTTCTCTAACCTGAATTCTAAAATTAGAATCGTGGAAGTCCACAAGCTCTGTATATGGTAGCAATGTACAATACTGTTTCTGGAAGGAACCAAGACAAACCAAATAGCTGAAATTCAAAGTGAATCTTGGTGGTTTTGGACAAAAGCCATAGTGAGTTTGGATTGCTCATTATTTTTTTAAGGAAGTTTTAGAAAAATGCATTAATATGCACAATATAAATCCAACCCCACAGGTCACAGGGAGTTTGCAATTTGCAAGTGTTTTAGGAATAGTTGTTAAAGATGGGAGAGGAGGAGGGGTAGGAAGTGTCAGTAGGAGAAATAGTGCTGTAGTGCTAATGAGCAGATGCTCTGCTGTGTATTGAGAGACCTCCTTGCAATTAAAAAATAGTTGTAGGTAGGAGGAGATCATTCAGCTGTCTGTGTGCTGTCAGTTGTACCTTGACCAGCTTTTTGTATGTCAAATGCATTTTGATTGAAGCAAGAAAAGGATTTTAGCAGCAATGTTTTCTGCAGTGAAAAAAAATGAGACTGGGGTGTAGAAGGAACTTCAGAACTTCTCTGTGAGGAGAAGGCAGGTGTCATTCATGTGCTTCTACTGGCTTCCTCCCAAAGTCCTGGCTCATCTGTGCCTGGGGGAAGAGAAATGTTCCCTGGAGGAGGGCAGAGGGGCAGTTCCTCTCCAGACAGTGGGTTGTAGGGGAAAAGAGAGTAGCCAATATTGGATTTCCTAGTCCCTATCAAGGAGTTCAAAGAGGAGAAATAAGGAGCAAGAATCAAGAGTAGAGGTTCTTCTGTGGCTGATTTACTCCCTTCCACTGTGATCAGGGCAATGTGCAAGGGCAGGGGGCTGGTCCCACCAGCACAGGAGGGGTCAGCATGCTCAAGTCACCTAGAGCAGGAGCGTGTCTTATGCATGTGGGTACCTTTTGGAACACGGAAAGTGAGTGAAAAAGAGGCAGATTCCAGAATTATTGTCTTAAACTCCCAACTTTGTATGTAATCCTGTCATGTTTATTAGAGAATCACTTCAAGGTTTAGGCAGGAGGTGCATTTTGTGGGGGCAGAGTAAGTAAGAGTAGCTCAGTTGCTGCAGGCATTGTTTTATCCAACATGCACACTTTTCACCTCCCTTTCCCTTACCTTTCTACCTTTCTTTTTTGGTCTCCAGGTTAGGGGGCTTATAGCATAATTAGAAATTGAATTATTTATGAGGACTCATTAAAATTGCTGGCTTGCAGATTAATCAAAGACAGGAGACATATGATATGAAACTGCCTTTTCCTCTCCTGTTTTCACTCATGGTGGCTGCAGGGAAGCCTATATAAACCATCCCTAGTTCTGTAACAATAAACTGAATGCTCTGCAATATTACCTCTGTGTGTGTGTAAATATCCATATGAGTGTTGGGGGAAAATGGAAAATATGTGGGAGATTAGCCAAGAAAAGGGTGTTTTGAGGAGACAAAGGGAAGGGATAGGTCATGACTCATTATGCAGCTTTGTAAACCAGAAAATGTAATTTCTCTGCCAACCAGAGGAGTTTATGAGCCTAATGAAATTTAAAATCAGTGTGAGCTCATTGAATAGCAGTAAGACATATCGTATTCTACTAATATTGTGAAGGGTATGGCTAAAAATAACATAGGAGGCCTTTATTTATATCCTGCTGTAATATTAAGGGCATATCTCTGAGTAGATAAGATCTATCCCTCTAATAAATGTGATTCAAGACAAACCAAGTTGAGTCTTTTCACTGCCCTCCTATTTTTGTCTTTATAAAACTTACTTATCTGAAGGTGTTCTGAGAAGTACATGTTGATGCCATTGAAATAGTCTGTTTAATGCTGGCTTCTTGATAGTTTCTGGGTGCACTTTGGCTGTTGCTGTTAGTCCTTTCAAAGCTTGTTCTTTAAAGTATGAGAAATCATGGGGTTTTTGCCATGATGGCTGGTGAATTCAGGTCATCTAAATTAGTAAAGCTAAGTGGTCCCTACCTATTATTAGAAGTGCTCGTGGCCATAGTCGTAGCTTTACTGGATTTGGGTATTTGATGAAAGGATGAAAAGGGAGCAAGAATGAACTTTTTCTTGTAATTTCTGGAGTAAACAGCTTTCTATACTTTTTTTTTTTTCTTTTTTTGGTGCGATTTCATACTCTGAGCCTGTTGAGAGAGGGTTAATAATAATAACAATAATCACAAATGTACATATAAAAGAGCATAAGGAGGAGCTGAGATCCTTTCCATAAGGTTCTCCCTCTTGCTCAGATTGTACATAGTAAGTTTGGTCATCCTGGCAAATAATTACAGTTCATCCCCTGTGGAACCAAGTACACCTGGCAGCTTGGTGTTTGGAGTCAGCATGAAAATGGACCAGACATGACATCATCTAGAAGAGACGTAATGCAACGAATACCTTGCTCCAATGCTTGTAGTTCAGGCTTCCTTCACTCCTCTTTGAATGTGCATGGATCCATATGCGTGTGTAGGCTGGCCAGAAGGTACAGAACCGCCCGTTTCTTTAATCAGCTTTTAAATTCCTCATCGAGCCATGATTGATACAAGCTGTAAACCTTTAAACCTCTATCCATTTCAAATGTGCTTTTGTTACTATACCTGCAGAAGTGCATGAATGTACATGAAGAAACTTCAGCACGGGGCTTTAAGCCCATGCTAGCTGAGAGGTTGTATTATTTCATACCATGAGAACAGAGACACATCATCACATTTATACAAATTGTTTAAATTCAACATTAGGATGCACAAGTGAAATAATTTCTGATGGTCTTTTCTTGCATGCTCACAGTTTACAATGAATTACAGTGAATGCTCCCATGGTAATTAATGTTTTAGTCTATATTAATGAATAATTGCCACAGTGAACTAAAAGGTCACTTCCTGCTCGTGGTGTAGCACTCATTTTCATCAGTGAGATGTTCCCATAGTATTCACAAGCTGTTACTATTTGCAGCTAATCAACATTTTCAAGAAAGTCTTGTTCTTTGGAGTGTTTATGATCTTTGGGTGTCTCACATTAAAGCAACTTGATTGTCAAGCAGAGTTGAAGAACCCTGTTGACAGCCACATACCTGCACAAGGTGTACCACTTTGGTTATCTCTAAACCAGAGTTCTGTGAATAACCACTTTAAAATGCAGAACTAAATAAGCTAACTAGAACCTCTTCTATTTACATGTTATTTAGCTAGCACCATCTCAGACCACAGTCATCTTATGGGGTCACTAATATCCATTTAATGTATTGACGTTGTATAAATATAATAGTGTTATTTCTATCTGTAAAGATACTGGGCCACATTGCAAGTAGGCAGGGTATTTGTTTTGCACCTTTCTTGACAGTTTTTCCCCCCCACCAAGATTTTACATTTATGTTCTTGAAATGGCAGATTGTATGCTACTTTTTTCAAGAAAAAGCTAGTAAAAAAAATTGTAGTCCCTCTTTCTAGTTTAATAGTGATAAAAGATGAAAAGAAGTTGTTACAGAAGGAAAAGGTATAAGGAGAAAGAAGAAGGGAAAAACGTACAAGGAAATCCAGTAGGATATTCTACAAATTGGTTGGGGATGGCTGTTAAAGGTGTTTTGGCATTTTTTTGAACAGAAATTCATAACTATTTAGAATATTTGTTGTGTCTTTATTCTAGTACCCTTCTGGTTTTGGTACTAACTGTGTAAAATGTCGAAACTAGCAAGCCTTTAAATATGTCACTCTTGCTGGTAAACAAAGTAATAAATTTATACATGTTTAAAAAGGCTTTCTAGCTTTTCTTATGAGATAGTTCATCCTTTCCAGGCTTTGTGCCAGGACTGTGCCAGTAACAAGTGGATGACTAGTAGTGGATATTAGGAAGGATGCTCAGTGCTGCTTAATGGGATGCAATCCCTGCAGTCCTCAGGGACAGCCCCAGCATGAACTGCATTGCTCTTTCAGAATTAGGAATATGGCCTACAACATCTTTTGCCATATCTCCTCCTAGTTATGTGCTGGTTCTCCATGTGAGACAAAATCAGTTGCTTCTTTGCCCTGTGTTTCATGCTCAGAATCATTTTTTTGAATAGGGAGCTTAGGGGTTTACAAATGAAAAGGCACTTACTGAATATGAAGAAAGAGGACTTTGTTACTTTACTGCTGTGTAAATGGAAGGACTTGAACCTCTCTGGTACTTATTCCTGTTTTTCTGGTCTAGCAATAGTATATAATTCATGAATTCTTGTCCTCATTACGGATAATGCCAACATGTCTGTGTTCTACTCTTATATTTTTAAATTATTCCTACAATCTGTCAAATCCATTTAGGTACATCCCACATTTGCTTTTATTTATCTGCAAAGTGCAGCCTCTTTATTCATTACAGTTTGTCTGCCAGCATGGATGGAAACCATCCCAAGACGTATATGAATTTAAATGGCAACAGAATGACTGTCACTAGATATGTGTTTTTAGTGTCAGGGCTATGGTAATGTATATCATTAGTTGTTAAACATAGTCTGCTGTCGGCTCGGTGCCAGAGCGCTCTTGTGTGCAGTGCCAAGCCTTGCTGGGAACCTACCATGTTCTCTACTTCAGTTGCATATTTTCTCAGTTGTAGCTGCAGAAAAGAGACACCAAATGTAGTAACACAAAATAACTTCTGAACCATGGAAATGCTGTGTTCCATTGTGACATGGAAACCAGTCTCATTTTGGGCCGCTTTGTTTTTGTCTTCCTTTTGTCCTCGTTTGTCCTTAGCCACCCCTCCTCAGTGAGGAAATGGGAGTAAAATTATCCCTGAGTGTTTTTCTCAGGGCCTTGCTGATTGTGAATGTCCGTGATGGTGGCTTCTTGACAGTTACTTCCCACAATCGCAGCAGGAATATGCTACGGGAATACAGGGTGGTGAGGAAAGCTATGCCTCAGGTAAGTATCTCTTGATGTGGGGTATTTCTTATGAGATGAGAAGACAGCAAAGTTTCTATCATCTTCCTCTGTGTTGCTTGTCCACCTTGCTGCTCCATCCAGCTCTGACAAATATACAGGATAAGGGACATCACTGAATGCTCTTCCCACCTTTGCTGCACAGGATGGGTAAGCAGATGCAAAGAAAAGCCATTTCTTGAAAAGTGTTGGCATAATTTGTTCCCTTAACGGTAGGACTTATAAATAGGACTAAATAGTCATTCATTTCCAGTTTTCTTCCCATTTTGGGGGACATTTCCATACTGTCTCTTACTATAGGTGACGTTACAACCTGGCTCTTTCTAGACTACCGCTGTTGCCTACCCTGAAGTACAAGACTTTGAAAGGAAAACTTGAATATTGTTTCCACACGATGACATGTAGTGATGCATGTAGTAACAGCTTGCAATGCCATAATGCCATTTGGTTTTTGATGTTGGAGTATTCAGTCATTCCTGAAACTAAAACTTGTGTTCGTGTGTATATATGTGTGTATGTGTTTGTGTATATATATAAACATATATATATGTGTTCACACATGCACACATATTTATTTATGGCTGCTATGAAACCAAATTAAACAAAATGAACCAGAATGTAATCTAAAATTAATCTGAAGCACATTACATGCAGGCAGAGATGAGACAGCCTGGTCTGTTCAGCCTCAGTAAAACAAAGTAATAGGGGATATTATATATACTAAGTATACTGTTTTCTCTAATTTTCCTTATTGTTTCATGAAACATTTTTCACCTAGACTCTCACTTTTTTTGGGTGCTCTGTAATTAGATTTAATTTAAAAATACTATAAAAGTGAGCTAACCTTTTTATTTAAGTATATTTTATGAGTTTGTTGTGTCATCAGATAGTGCAATATGACATGAGATAAAAGACTGGTATGCAGCAAGAAGGAGTGACACTTTTGTTCACAAAGGCAAGGATTTAATGAGACAAACAAAATCAGTGAAAGGAAAAATATTTTTATATGATGATTTAGTTTAGTCATCTGAGTCTCTGAATGAAAATACTAGAGAAATCAAGAAAACTTAAGGGATCTGGTATAAGCCACAGAAAAGGAAAAGGCAGTTTAGTATCAAGTTACAGTCTGAGTGGTGTTGCAGGTGAGTGCAGATGGGAAATAGGACTGCAGGGAGGGGGTGAGCTTGTTGGAATAATTCATAATAGTACAGGAATAAAAATCCAATTTTATTTCTCAGATTGGAGTACTTAGATTTAGTTCACTCTACAGACAAATGATCATCCCTATCTCCCTCTGTTTCTGTAGAATTATTTTTGTCAGACCCTGAGCCTAGAGCAGACAGAAATTAAAAAGAAAGATTGCTAGTTGGCATAATCAAAATTTACTTGCTTTGTTGGTTATTTCTTAGTAACTCTTTTTAGTTATAGGTTGCCTTTATAATACTGTTTGCTCAGAGAACCCCAAAATCATCCTATATTTTTCATGCTGTTACCAGTTTTAATAATGATTGATTTTTCAATTGTAAATTGGACTATATTGCTTGTGGGGTTTGTTTTGTTAGTTTGTGTTGTGGGTTTTGGGTTTTTTTTTCCTGTCTCTATAAAAATAACCATATTTTTTCTGAGGGTATTTTGGACATTTATTCTGGAAAATTGAAAAGAGATGTAGATGCTATAAATTCCATAGCCCTCACAAATGAAGTATGCAAGGCTGAGTGTCAGCTACTGTCTAATGGCATTAGAACTTTCATTAGTAATCACTGCAGAAAGGTCATAGATTCTTTGGTGACCAGGGAGAACTTTACATAAAAATAATCTAGGAAACAGCTACAAATAAAACTGAACAGATTTCATAGGTTGGTTTTGATTTCCAAATTGAAATTGAAATAAACATTTTATGATGTTATGAACAGAAAAAACAAAAAAATAGTACAAAATTGCTTATAACCCAGTAAACTCCGTTTTAGGTTCCAGACTGAAGCTTCAAACAACTCCAAGATAGCACAGGTGTCTCTTTGGGGACTTGCCTGTTGTTTGTTGATGCCTTATGTTTGTTTATTGGGCTGCCCCACAGCAGCTCTCTTCTCCAGACTCAGCAGCTTTGCTCCTTTGGTTCATCCTTAATTTAATTTATATTGATCAAAAAGAGCATTTTGTTTTTAAGAGAAGAGGTTGAGCTCATCACAGACTATTCCACTGCACCATTGCAGCACTTGTGCCGAGTGCTGGTGTGGTTCTGTCCTTCAGGGAAGGCCCTTTCCACGTGGTCCCTGATTCTGTGCACAGGAAGGAGATGGGTGTGCTGCAGAGCTGAAAGCAAGGCTGGAGTCAGAGGTGGCCCATCTAATTGGGCTACCAAAGAAGGGTTTCATGAAAGTGGGCTACTTCGGGATGATGGAAACAGCAGAGTGGTTCTGTAGGATAACAGAGGGAGTGGCCATGAGGTTATGACACCCAGTTGCAAACATCTCTCCCCGTTTTTGCCTATCCAGATGCTCAGCACTTCACACATGGCAATCAGTGCTCAGAAGGTTCATGTAATCAGTGTCCCTGCACCCTCAGTGGCAGTGCTGTCAAAGGTTTATAAAAGGTTGCTCATGTACAGTGACAGAAAACTTTGTGTTTAGTTGTTGATCCTTGAAAGAACTGAGAACTCCTCGCTCTTCCAGAGGTTTCCTGTTTGATTTTGGGCAAGCCCTTTTCATTTGCTCTATGTTTGGAATTTCATAAGCTCAAAGAATAGTAATATTTTTCTGCCTCCTGGAATGGGTTAGTGAGGCATTGCTGCTGGATAGTCCATGTCAATACTTACACAGGAATATCCAATATCTTTTGGAATTAGGCCAATGTTTTAATTCAATGTTAATTTGGTGCAATGAGTTCCAACTGCTAATTATGTGTTGAGTGAAAATGTATTATGCATCAGAGGTATTCACTGTGGGAGATTGCAAAGTGACACATTTAGACTTAGGTTTGCATTTTAGGGCTTTTGCGTGTTTGCCTGTGGAACCTTAATTTTGCAGTGACATCTGTTTTGCTGTGTTTTGTTTTCAGATTATCATCTTTAATATTTTTAGAAGCCTTTGTGATTTTTCAGAATGAAAATAGTAAAGTAACATGCTATTGCCTCTCACTAAGAATTTCATTTTTTTTTGAGATTTTTTTTCCCTAGGAAATACATTTTTTATTTCCCAAGGTTTTCCCAGGCTACCTGAAGGCATCTGGATCTTGTGTGTAGGGAATTCACTGTGACTTTGCTAAGGAGTTTGGCATTCATGACCTAAGTTTTGTCTCTTTCAATGTAATCAGCATCCATTAGCGCCATGGAAATGAGCATCCAGAGGGGTATCACAGAAGCACAGTGTGGCTGAGACTGGAAGTGACCTCTGGAGATTGTCTGGTCCATCCTCCCTGATCAAGCAGGGCCACCTAGAGCCAGTTGACTGGAACCATGGCCAGATGTTTTCTGAATATTTCCAACAATGGAGACTCCACAACCTTTCCTGGCATGGATGGTTATTTTCAACAATCAAACAAAAACAAGTTATGAAAGGCTTTTGAGGAGGTTCCCTGTCTCTTATTAGGTTGGATAATAAACCAAAAAAGTGTGAGATGCTTTCTGGTCCAAAGCTTTGTCTTTTCACCTGTATGTTTAATGTTGTTCTTACATTAGTTCTTTGGTTGTACGTTAAATATGCGTTCTAGTTTTGCTGCTTGGGCCTCATATCTCCTGGATTTGTGCCTGTGGCTGTTCCCATCCACAAGAGGAGGACTAGAAAGTGCCTTTGTTTGAGGTAGACCTTAGACAGCAGGATGGAGCAGTGATGGGACATGTGGGTTTGTCCTTGTCAGGATCCCAAGTGAGCAGGGAGGCAAATCCTCAGTGCCTGCAAGCACAGTTCATAGGTAAAGTGTTCAGCTCTCTAGACATGACAGTGCAGCCAATCTAACAAGGAAATTTTACTGCATTTCTTTCAAGAGCTCCATCTCTTTTTGTTTGTATGTGGAATGACTTCTGGCAGAAATGTTAGGTAGGCCAGATCTCCTGTCCCATCCTCATAGTTCAGACTTACAAAGAATGAAGCAGAACATTAATCATGGGTGGATTGGGTTTCATCCAGGAGTTTTATACAGATTTATAGATATATGTATAGCACTAAAATCTTCCAAGTTTAAAATAAACAAATAAACTAAAAAAAATCTCCACTTTCTTATTTCTTACACTGCTTTTTGCTGAGTGCAGACCGATTTAGCTATAACACTTAAATAATAAATCGTTAAAGGTTTTTTTCCTGGCAAAAAAGAAAACAGAAAGAAGATTTGTGCTCTCTGGTTTTTATTTTAATTTGTCAGGGTAAGGATGAATGACATGACACAAACAGCTTTAAATGAATCAAAGCAAAACATAGATTACATTTTCATCACTCAACAATTGTTTTGCTGCACTTCGTATCTTCTGTGATGCATGCACATCAGTTTACATTGTAAATTCTGTAGGGTGTGTGACTCCATCATCTCTGTTGATACATGTTCTTAAATCAAATTACATTGTCAGCTTGGTATAGTCACTGAAGGAACAGCAAAATACAGATCCATTTTTCCTAGAGGAGGAGAGGGAGAAAACTGTAAAGTTGTCTGTCACCTAACTATGTCTGTGGCCTATATCCTTGTTGAAGTTGATGAGAACTCAAGATCTTTATTTGTATATTTAAGTTAAAAATTTTCTAAACCTTTAAAAGTTTATGTGAATGAAAATTAAAGAAAGTTTCAGAACCTCAAAAGCATTTTATATATTTGATGTTAAAGTCAAAATAAAATAGAATGAAACTTTCATAAAGCAGTAAAAGAAGGCAGGACAAGTGAAGTGAATCACTTTCATATTTCCCTATTTTCACTAGGACAAAATCACCACTTACAAAAAAAACCAACCCCCCCCACAAAAAGCCCCCAAAACCAAAAAACAAGCCAACAAACAAGCAAAAAAAAAACCCCAAAAACAACCCAAAACCCAACCAGTTTTTATCAACTATGTATTTTTTTTTTTCCGCTGGGAAATACCTTGGTCAAATTTCTCACCATCCTCACCGTGATGGGCTCACTCAAGACTGCTGAAGTGGCAAAGTGGAATTCACTGCGGAGGAAATCAAGGACTTGCACTTTTTTTCTACCAGATATAAAATCAGAATTGAAATAGATTCTCACAGTTCAAAATAATTTTAAAAAATCTCAAATTTTATATTGAACTGTGATTTCACAGACCTGTTGTTTGACTTAGAAGCTTGAGATTTTATTCTTTCATTCTAGGGAGTATTTAGGTATGATGTTGGTTGTCGTACTTCCAATATTAAGGATATTTACTTGTAAAAATAAGTCACATTACTTACTGAAATGGCTGAAGGGAAAAAGATATGACAAGCAATAAATTACCATATAGTAATAACATTTGTATTGCATTCTATTGTGGTTATGGTGTTAACTTCTGTGGCAGCTAACAGTGTCACTTCTAGTTTTTGAAAATAAATTAATAATTGGAGACTACAAAGCCCTTTTGGGCATATATTACGTTTTCTAGATTTCAAAATATTAGGACAAAACCCAGTAACCAGCTAAAACCATTTTATGGAATGATTATGTTTTTTAATTATTATTTCATTTTATTTTATTTTACTTTTTGCTGGGATTCTTTCATGACTGTTATTGAAAGCCTGATTAAAAAGGTGAAATTACCTTAAATGTCATTACTGAGGAGGCTTGAAAGACTCTTCTGACATAGGAAAGACTAATATTTCACTGAAAGAAAAATTTACAGCAAGAGCTAAAGGGCATCTGATTTAGAATTTAACTAGAGAGGAACAATTTCACATTGGAGAAACACATCTAAAATGTACTAGCAGCAAGAGCTTCACAGACCTAGAGGTGTCTCCTCTTGAAACAGCTTTTAAAATTTCTCAGTGAAAGATGGCTGGCTACATTTTAGACTTATTTAAAAGTATTACGGGGTCTCCGAGGTCTGGCATGTTCATCCTTTCACTTGTGTGAAGCCTAAGTGCAGGAACTGTTAAAGGTGTTTAAATTTTATAGTTTTGTTTAGCCTTTGAAAGCCCAGTACTAGTAGAAATATTTATATAGAATCTGTCAAACTAGCAATTAAAGCCTTTTTCCTTCTCACTCCATCATTTGAATTAAGCCTTGAAGTCTTTGCAGTTCAAATGCTGCAGCAGCCTGCAGAGGAACTGAGAAATGAAAGCACCTGCACACAGACTCAGGTAGTTTCATCGCTGAGCACTGACTTGCAGAGTAAATGAACAGAAAAAAAAGATCCCACCCAGCAACTGGACCCATCCACATGTAGAAAGTCAGTATTTTTCAGATTTAACTGCAGAAGTTTTAACTATACTGTCCAGTTTTACATTTGAGAATAAATAGCTTCCAACCAATTTAATTTGATGGAAGCATTATGTGGATGCATCCAGAGTTCAGAGAAAAACTGACAGCCAGAAGTGACCTATCTGAAATTAATTAGTACTTTCATTCTGTCTCGCAGTAGATATGTGTTCATCAACAAAAATTTTGCCAGGTCCAATTATCACTAATTGGCAGTTAATCTGAGAGGGAAAAACAAGTACTTAGGGGCCAACCCTGCACTTATTGACAGATGACAAAAATACTAAAAATGATCCAGAAGAGTAATATAAATGTATCTCTGTATTGGCTCCAGGCAATTGGTTGTGGATCTGATGGGGTGAAATAAGGGTTACTGTGCTACTAACAGATCAGGCCAAAAATTGGTGTGCATGAAATTGAAGACCTCAAGCACTGAAGCTACGTGTGAAACTCCTTGGGAAATGAGTTAACAAAAGGATTGTACTTTATTTGGCACTTAAACCTTCCTTCAGTAATACAGTTTTTAAAGTGTTAAAGAAGAGATGCAGTTCCCATGGTGCGTACAGGAAGATTATAGACTTTGTGAAAGAGGATAAGAAATACCTTTTCTTTTTCCCCCTGCAAGAAATCTATTCCTTTTTGTATTTAGCAAAAGAAGCCACAGAATAATTGCAAATGGGCTGGACAGTGGCTTTGCACTGAGATAGATCTCCATTCATTGTACAAGAAACTAATGTCTCTGTAACAAAGGGCATGGGTGATATTTCATTCCTCATTTTCCTTTTTCCTCTGGCAGAACAATTTAATTGGTGGTTAGTGAAACCCTCTGCACTTTAGAACTTCACCTCTGTTAATTGAAACAGATACTATGACTGCTCAGAACTACAGCTGGTTCTTCTATCTGCAAATCTATTCTGTGTTTCACTTGATACTGAGTAACCATTTTCCCTTCTTATCATCAACATGAAAAAAGAAAATATTCATTGTTTCTGTGAAAGCTCCATTTATTGCCCCTGGCATGCTTTGTGCTTTACCATGTTGACAATGGACAAAATGGTTTTCCTAAAGGAAAAGGAGGACTATTTCATTGTCTTTTATTCTCTGGACACTACTGGCCTCAAGTATTTGTCCTAGAGTACATCTTTTAGAGTCATTGAAGAAGTAAAGTAAAAAGCAGTACATGGGCAGAAGTGAGGAGAAAGATTGTGAATCATAGAATGGTTTGGGTTGGAAGGGACCTCAAAGTTCATTTAGTTCCAACCGCCCTGCCATGGCAGGGACATCTTTCACTAGACCACATTCCTCAAAGCCTCATCCTGTACTTTAAAGGGATTTCCAAACTTACGAGTTATTTGGTCTGTAGAGTCAATTGTTGTCCTATAATTATACTGATAATTGGATACAATGACATGGGGTTTGTTGGTTTGGGTTTTTTTGTGTATTGTTTTGGTTTAATTTGTTTTTTTTTTTCTGGATTTAAAACATGTTGGCTTCTTCCCCCACTACCTTTTGCACCTCTCTTGATCTTTGCAGTACATGCTGATTCCAAGGCAGCAGATCCCTGCTTGAGGGGTCACACCCATCTAGCATCTGTGCAAACTGTGCAGCTGTGGTAAGAGCAGCCTGTTTGTTCCCTGCTGGAGAACAGGAGGCATCATCTGAAACTGTCAGCCACAGGCTGAGCTGGAGGAAGGAGACAGGACCCATCACAGAGCTGTGCTGGCTCTCGTGGTGCAGGTCTTAGAAGATCCTCTAGGTTACAGCTAGAAGTGCTCAGCCAGTTTATAAAGCAAAACCCATCAAGGCTCCTAAATAGGAGAGTACCACATGGGGCTCAGGCTTCGCTTGAATGGCAAATTATTGACAGTTTAAATAAATGCTGTAAATTGAATACTTGCCTGCAAATAAAGGCTAATGACAAAAGGAAATGGGCCAGAGTCATTGCTTGCATACATTGGTGCAAGTTTTCTAATTAATTGAAATTAGCCCTTTTTTTACAAGAGTAGATTTGACCAGGTATGTTAAACTGTGGGTAAGTGTCTAATGAAATACCACAGGACCAGTTTTAATTTTTGCCTGAATTAACATCATCTTCAATGATTTGGAAGAAGAAGACAGGCAGCATGTTAATTAAATTTGTATGTGATACAAAGGTTGGTTTCAAATCCTATTGAAGGTAAAAACCACTGTGGGGCTGAAAGAGACTTCGCTGAACAAACCCAATAAAATAGACAAACAAACAAACAAACGAGAAACCAAAGAAACAAAAAAAAAGCTTCAAAACAAAACAAAACAAAACAAAAAAAAAACCCAAAAAAACTCGGAAAGAAGAGATTCAGCTCAGCAAAATGTAGGTTGATAAATATAATGATTAATCTGATTTAAAATGTAGGAAGGAGAAGTCCTGGTAATGCAGAGGGAGACAAAGATTTCTCATCTACCAAAAATAATCATAAACAGATTAAAAATCATGTTTACACTCTTGTTAGTGGAATCACACCCCTGATTTCTTTAAATAGGGACACATATTTTGTAGGAAATGTTAAAATTTTGAGAGTTTGGAAAGAAATCTAAAGAACACTTTCAAATACATCAATAACATTAAGTGAAAGGGGTTGATTTCAGAGCAGAGGTTTAAAAAATGTGTACAAAGTCACAGAGGTAAGACATATTTTTGGGGAGGAGTTAAGGTGTTGAGAATGTTCTAGTGCACATGTGAAAATGGCTGATGTGTGTTTAGGGTAACACCACTGGAGCAAGGAGAATGGAATCACAGCACCAAAGCTTCAAATCGAGCATAAGGAAAATATCTTGGAAGTAAAATGTGTTCACCTGGAAAATAATTTTCTCAAGGATGGTTGGGATTTAACGTTTTTGTGCATTTTAGCCTCTCGATTATATCTCTCCTCCCAAACTGCTGTGAGGTAGGCAAGTGCTATTTGTTATCCCCATTTACCTGATGGGGTGTTAAGGATGCTTCTAGACACTGCCACCGAGCTGTCATGGGATGTTGCAACTGGCAAGGGGTACGTCTGGGAACATTTCCCTGCAAAACAGAAAAGCAAATGTGCCTTCGGCTTGGTTGGCTTTGTTTTTGGGGGGTTTTTTGGGTTTTTTTTTGGGTTTTTTTGTTTTGTTTTTTGTTTTTTTNACAGGTCTGGGAACATTTCCCTGCAAGAGAGAAAAGCAAATGTGCCTTCAGCTTGGTTGGTTTGTTTGTTGGTTTTGTGTTTTTTTTTGTTTTTTTTTGGTTTTTTTTCTTTTTTTTAATATGAAGCCTCAAATTCAAACTATTTGTGTTTATTGCATCAGCCTCAAATTTTAAGTGCTGTAATTTTTCTTTTTTTTAATCTTCTTTTCTAGCATTGAGGATCTGATGACTTCACTACATTTTACCCTGAATGAGGCAGGTATCTTAAAGTACTAAATGTTTTAAAAGACTGCTTTGCCTCAAGTATGCCCTTGTCCAATTTTGCTCTTTCTTTTGAATAATCACTTTTATTAGAAAGAAGCAGGAATTTTTTTTTCTTTAATCTTGTTGAAATTAGGAATAAATGTTTCAGAGGAAAAATACCAGTGTTTCTTTTATTTCAGAGCAATTTCAGGATGATAGATATTATTGCAAGAAATATTTCTTCATTAGTATCTTCTGTTTGGTGATGGCCTCATCAGCTGCTGTAGTGAATTTAGTGAGTCTTTTTAATTTGTCTACATGTTTCAGTTCAATTAATTTTCTTGTTAAGTTTTTAGTGGTGAACGTGTCTAGGAAGGTTTGATGAAAGTTAAAGATAAAATGCCTGCTTTAGATACCCAGCTTGAATACATCAGCAAATCAAAACAGCAGCTATTACTCACTGTCTTTAAGGTTTTTAAAATAAATTTTCTTTGGCATCACATGCTACTTAAAACCTAAAAATTGTTTTCTAACCTCTTTAAGCTGTAATTACTATATCAGGAATGAGAACTCTGGAGACCTTTATTTGTATAGGCACTGAACAACTGAGTGTCAGCAATGTGTGGTACCAGTAGAAGGATTCATTTCTGAGATACTGTAATTGATTCAGTAGTGTAATTGCCTTAATCACTTTATCTTAATCACAGAGTTGTGGGATGTTTAGGGTTGGAAGGGGCATGTGGAGATCATCCAGTCCAACCAATCCCCTGCTAAAGCAGGTTCACCTAGAGCAGGTTCCAGAGTGTTGTGTCCAGGTGGGTTTTTAATACCTCCAGAGAAGGAGACTCCACAACCTCTCTGGGCAGCCTGTTCCGGTGCTCTGCCACCCTTGGAGTAAAGAAGGTTTTCCCTATGGTCAGGTGAAACTTCCCATGTTTCAGTTTGTGCCTGTTGCCTCTTGTCCTGTTGCTGGGCACCACTGAATAGTTTGGACCCATCCTCTTGACACCCCTGCACCTCTTTTCAGCCCTTTGCTCCAGTTCAGGTGGTCTCTTCTGGCTTCAAACTCTGTAGTAAGAGTAGTGGAAAGGATTATTATCAATCTACTGGTCTGTACAAAGTGCTTTGTCTTTTGTTTATACAAAGGTGCCTCTTTATCAGCATTTCTGAATACTTGTGCCTAGCTGTAACTGTGGACACACAAAGCATCTCAGCACAGAAACTGCTTGAGGTCAACTCTGAAAGGAAATCTAAGATGACAATGAACTCTTTAAAATAGTCACTCTGTCAGTTACTCCATATGCCTGCTGTGAAGTGATAGCAGTGTTGAGTGCAGGTACAGGGAGAAAAATGTGTCTGGGAAGTTTATTGAGTCTATCAGGAAAGGAAAGCCTGGATGTCAATAATAAAATAAGCAGAAAATAAGCATTCCAAACAAATCACATTATGATATATCCATAATATAATTAGCCTCTGCTTCAGGATTAATGCTTTAATTTTATACTGAAATAGCAGTCAGAGTTACCATTTTAAATTCAAAGCATTTGGAAATATCTTCTCTACCTTTTTGATTTGTATTCATTTGCTGTTTTTTTCTTTTAAAACAAGTAACTTGAGCTCTGGGAAGTTAATAATCCCGAAAGAAGATTATATACTTGTGATAACACTTCATTGCACCTATCCTGTCAAGCAAGACTTAATGCTTGAATAAGTCAGCTTCCATAGATCTGTAATGGGTATTTTCAGAAATAGTATTGAGTGGGCATCATAAGACATGAATTTTCTGCAATGGAAATTTCCACTTACTTAATTTTTAAATAAATAACTCTGGTATTAATTACTTTTAATTGAAGAGTAAACCAGAAGATTCTCATTTTGCCAAGGAAATAGTGTATTTATACAAAACTGTTATTTAGGATGGGAAGTATCTCATGTCTCCTAGATCTGTGATTGTTGCTTATCTAGGTGTGGTTTTCATAGTGAATAGTGCTGTTACATGTTTAAAAAACATGTCTGTCATGGGCTGTCTAAGCTAGAGCAGAGACAAAATAGGTTACATATTACAGGCACAATTCTTTCAAGAGAAGAAGTGGTTTTAATCTGCAAATACAGCATAATATCTATTCCCAGGTCAATTTCTGCTTTGCTCACTAAGGCAAATGGTGTAAATTGGTTTAAATAGGTGCTGGAATTGAAGTGACAAGAGTAATTTATACTACCTGAGGTTCTGTTCCCTCCTTTAAAAGATGAGATGCTGTGTTAAAGCCTATGCAGGCTGGTCTAATTGGTCAGGCTGGAGGAATGTTCGATAAGTTTCCCTGGGTCCTGCAGCAGCTCATTTTGCAGAGTCTGTGGGCAGAGTTCTGCAGCACAGCTGGGATACCATTTACCTTCACCATGGTCTCTGTACCTAATTCCATTCCATACTTGACAGAGAGTTCAGACTGTTTTTGTTTCTACCACTGTATTATTAAAAATCGAATGTGCTCTTTGCGCTCACGAGTATCTTTAGTGCTCAAAAGTGTATGAACAATTTGAGATACAGCAATATCTACCTTAAATCCTTTTTATAGATAATGTTCAGTGGTCCTGAAACATGCACAATTTGCACAAACTGCAGCTAACAATGTTTGATCCACAAGCTATGCTTGTAGTAAGCTATACCTCAGTCTCAAATATGGCATATCAGAGAGTGCCAAATGAATGCAAGTTTGTGTTGGTTTATATGACCCTCACTATTCAAGCAAATATTTTAGAGCAATGCAAATTTTTCTACTGTAGAATTCTTAGGGGCAGAAGTGTGACCAAGGAAATTAACAAACCTTCATTTGTTCTTTTTATTCTTGAAAGAGGAGCAGTGATGTGTCACTCGAGCACTCTTTCCTCCAGAGTCTTTCCCAGTAAATTACATAGTTTCTCTTGCATGCCACATGCATCATTAAGCATTCTGTATATCTCCCAATCTTCTCCATCCTAACATGGAGGAAGCCAGTAATAAGATTACTCTTTGTCACTAAGAATTACTTGCACAGCTATAAGGGAGGAACATTATATGTGTACATGCACCACAGGAGTCAAAGCATAAGCTGAGCTCTACTGAATTAAGGGCATCTATCTGTACACTCAGTTTTCCCATACCTTTTCATGTATTCCTGCAATGCTGTTATATTCAGGAATTTAAATGCTAATTCAGGGATCAAAAGAAATGTAGTTAGCAATCAGCACTTAAAATAAACAATAATAGCAATGAGAATGGTGGCTGTATAATTGGCACTTAGAGGACTTTCTTCACACATCCTTGAGGAGTCAATGCTTTCTCTTCTGAGGTACCCCTAACTCTTCACTAGAACTGTGAGTTAGAGGAAATAGCTGGCTGGGCTTGCCTGAGAACATCAGGATGCAATTGATCCTGCAGACAAACACATCCTTGTATGGTTGTACTCAAGGAGCAGGAATTAGTGTTCCTCTGTTGGGGAAACACGTGCTGAAGGAGTATCCTGCAGTTCCCATGCAGACTTCTCTTTCCAACTCTGTTCTTCTGTGTTGCTGAATCCTTCCAGTATTATGACCTCTAGGAGTTCCGTGTTGGTGACAGCCCATACTTCAGGCACACATTGCCAGAAGCAAAATACAAGGTGGTGTAAAGAGGCAAGTGCAGTTGGGGGAGAAGGAGGCTGTATTCTGGATTCAGTTTTCTTGCACTGCACCTCATACTTCTCTGTAAGTAGTGCCACAGAACTATGTAGGTACATGTGAACAACACCTGATGCCACTCATATGTTAACAATCGGTTAATTATTTTACTCCATTGTGTGTTTCTAGACATTAGGAAAGAATTAAAGCTTTGGCAGACAAAGTGGTGAGTACTTACTTTACAGTGACCTAGATAAGCAAGATATGTCTGGGAAATGCTAATAAGCGTTTTACCTGTCTGCTCTCTTTCTGCATGGCTGATTTATCATTTAATACAGCAAACTGCTATGCAGCTATCCTTTCTTTTTGTGATCCTGAATTCCACCTAATAAGTCCTGCTTTTCAGCTGGGCTTGTTAGCACACGCAGTGTGTAGCATTAATAGCTATTCCTGTGTTCAGTTCATCCTCTGGCTTGAGCATGGCTGTTATGGACAGCATCTATTCTGAGTTTGAAGCTGTCCTCTGAATGAAAGCCCCACAGCCCAGAAAAACAGATTTGGAAATAAAACAAGCTTCCTAATCTTGACAAACCAGTGTCAAGGTTCTAGGTGCCAGAGGTGCAATCTTCAGTCCCTCTAATAAACCAAGACGCTAAAACAGTGAGAGGTTAGGGCTGAGCAGAGAAGGGTTCCCCAGTTCTTAAGTTTATGTTGCACTTTAGGAATTCTTCAGCATGCAAAATTTGACAAAACGTAAAAACGAGCATGTGGGGTTTATTTTCCCTTCTATTCAAGCCTTAAAGGTAGCCAGCTGATAAGGAAATTCGGTCCTCAAGTACATTCATGGTCTCTCAAGTATATTAAGTTCATTTACTTGGTGAAATATTTTGACAGCATAGGTATGTCTAAAACCTTTTTCTCTTTACTATTCAAGTAAAGCCATCTACAGCCAAGAACTTCTGCTGAAGGGAGTTTTCTAGATTTATCACAGAAAAAAAAATTTGTGTCTATTTTCTGCTAAGAAAAATAGCTTGAAAGAGAAGGGTGTCTTTCATAAAGAATGAAATCATAGGAGACTCTCCACAGAGGTGCAAGGTAAGGTGTGAGTTTTCTCTCATGCTGAGAAAAGATGGAGCTTGGCTTCATATTCTGTGTAAGTGCTTAATTCCTAGTACCAAGTGATGCTGTGTGTTTAAGAGGAGTAGGAGGGATACCCCTGTGCCTTGTCCTGGATTTCTAGGTGGTTGCTAGGCTCCCTTTGGGAAGGCAAATGGGTGAAAGTACTCATGAAGATAACGAAGAAGTATTTAGTGTCTGGATTTTACTTGGGCTTATGCGTAAGGTCAGTGTCAAGCTACTTACCATTGCCAAAAGCAAGATATTTCCTGATGTGTCCAGAAGCTAAGCTTGAAGAGCATCTTGATTTCATATGTCTGTAAAAGCTAGGTGGCAACAAAAAAATAGATTCTAGGAGACTGAAGCTTCATTTCAGTCCTTTTCTAGGTACTTTCATTTCAGTCCTCTTCCTTGACTCTGTTTCCTTCTCTATTAAATTTGACTATTGGTATCTACGTCATGAAGGATTTCCAAGCTCAAAGTAGTTAAGTCTGAAAAGCGTGTTGAGACATTCAGATGGAAAGCACTGTCTAACTGCACTGGCATAATTATACACTGCATAACTGATCCAAGTACCAAAGAAAAGTGGAACACGAAAGAACAGCTAAATTTATCCTGGAAAATGGGTTCAGCAGTTCAGCATTCAGATTTAGATCAGTAGAGCAGCCTCACTGCTGTTTAAAGCCCCACAATCAGCTAATTTTGGCTGATGTACTATCAGTTGTTGTGAAGTGTCTTTTAATATGTGTTGATTTAGCTATTAATTAAGAGGATTTTTATCATACAATTAACCTATACTTTTGTTTTTAAAATGCTCGCCGGAGAAAACACTTATTGCTTGAGTTTAATTCTTAAAATCTTTCCTTCTATTAAATTTACTGTACTTTTATATTTTAAAACCCATACCTAGATCACAGCATTGATAAAGTATTTTTAGGAGATTTAAATGAAAAATTTTGCACAATTTTTTCCAACTGAAAATGAAAACTGAGAAAAAAAAAATCATATGGTGGTGTGCAAAGTGTCTCAATGGGCTACAGGTACAATATTTAATCCCTTAGCCTTTTTCACCACCAGGGTATAAAACAAATACCAGCATAATCTGCCAGTAATATAATCTGGTTTGTAAAATCACTAATGTGCTACTCCCCAAATTCTGAGAGTTGTGCTTGCACAAATTAAGATTTTATAACTCACACTCATACATTTGCAATGGGCTGTGTTAGCTGATAGAGCTGTTTTTGCAGGTTTTGTGATGCCACAAGCTTAAAAGGTCCAGTAGCTTTTACAATTGCCTGGTTTTTTTGTGGTTTTTTTTTTTTTTTTTTTTTTTTTTTTTTTTTTTTTTTTTTTTTTTTTTTTTTTTTTTTTTTTTTTTTTTTTTTTTTTTTTTTTTTTTTTTTTTTTTTTTTTTGTTTTTGTTTTTTTTTTAAGTACCCAACCCCTTTAGTAAAAGACATGATATAGGTATGTGTCTGGAATTTATTCTGATGTTGTGGGTGTGCTGCAGTATTGTGCTTATCGAAGTAGTGCTGCAAAGAACCTGTGACTTAAAAGAGAATTACAGAAGCATCCACCCAACCCTGTCCCCAGGAACACATCCAGGAACAAATTTTCAGTTAGAGTTGAGCTAACAGTGTTGCCAGCAATGTAGATGGTGATTTATATTGGTTTATTAACTGGTTAGTTAAAGCGTGAGCATCACGTTTTTCCAACTCTTCCACAGCAGTAGCAAGCAGGAGGAGTCTGTCCTCAGCTGGTGGTTCTGTGTCGTGAGGGCTGGGTGACAGTGCAGAGAGCTCTGCCAGACTGCACTGGGGGATAGCCAAGTCAAAGTGTCCAGCCTGGGAAAGAAATGAACTAATGTATGCAAACTGCTGCCCAGGATGCTGTCCTGTTGTAGGCTTACGCACATGGGCAAAAATCATCCCAAAGTGCAACATTAAACTCAGAGTTCTCAGTGCTGCTGGTTAAAATACACATAGTCTTTATTGCTTGCGGTGGTTATAAAGAATACTATATACTTAATAGCAGTAAAAGTATAATTCATATTATAATACATTATAGACGTTCAGAATTTTTATTGTGGTCCTAAAGCCCAATGGGAATAGTGTATCTGGGTGATGTGGTGGTTGTTGAGTTTTAACTGCTAAAATAAATGCTGCAATTACTGCTGGGTAATGAAAGGATAACTGGACAAGTTTTGCTGTTTCACTGGTGTATGCTTGTGGTATGAGAGGTAACCTCAGACAAGTGCTACTGCTGCTTATTCATAATGCAGAAATCAGAATCTTCTTTTCCTACCAGATGCAAATAATTCAGGCATAAATGTAGGAGTGCTTACCTAAAAATTGCTGTCAAATAAAACCTGCACTGAGACTCTGGTAGTAATAAAGCCTCCTAGAGAAGAGGAAAATTCACAGAAGAGAAGAATAATAAAATTGAAAATAAATTTACAAAATAGGATTTTTAAGTTGCTCCTGGTGTTACTTAATGGAATGGAAACTTAAAGATTTTCATTTCAATATTTAAAAAAATAAATAATTCCAAATTGTATTTTCATTTATTGCATCATTCATATAATAAAGTGTATTATCATTTTAAATTACAACTTAATGTCTAAAATTGCATTTTACTTTTCAAGATAAAGGCATTACAGCTTAATTGTTCCATTTGAGTGAAAAGTTCTAACTGAAACTATGTATTTGAACAATCTGTAAGACCATATTTCAATTAGAGCACATTGGTAAGCATGCTTAAAATGGATTTTAAAAAATCAAATACATAGCAATGATATAGCTTGGTTTCACTGCTTACAGAGTGATTGTGTGCATACACGATACTTTGTTAATGTGACTTTGCAGTGTTACTTCTTGTTTATTTATTACAAATGTTTTATTTATTAGTGATTTGGTTATTTTAATATAGTGATTTGTTTATTTATTTACTAGTGATTTTCTTAGCAATTTGAATCTTTTTGGATTCAAATTTGAATATTTTTGGTCTTTATTTCTCCCTCTCCAGTAGCAGTGTCCAGGCTGCTTTTCCACCCCCCTCCAGCACCAGGAGAGGCAGCTGGCCCTCTGCCAGCTGTGGCAGTGTGAGGATGGGGGGGTTGGCCACAGATTTTCATACAAACATAGAATGGTTTGGGTTGGAAGGGACGTTAACGATCTAGCAACTTCCACTAGACCAGGTTGGTCAGAGCCTCATCCAACCTGACCTTGAATATTTCCAGGGAAGTACTCCCAGCACCCACAACATCTCTGAGCAACCTATTTTAGTGCCTCATCAGCCTGAGGTTTTGCTGAAACACCCGGGACTAGAGGTGTTACTTTACCTTTAAAAACTGCTTAATGCAGAAATTTTGTTTTGAGGGAACACTAAGAGACTTTGTGAGAGAGAAAAGGTGGCCATGGAGCTGGTCGCCCTGGCATTCCTGGGCATAGGGGCACGGAGGGGCCAGGGCAGGGCACGGACCACAGACATTCAGTTCTTGCTGTGGTCAGGCTCGTGGTATTTCTATTA
>VWZT01000793.1:354267-398693 GCA_013397055.1 Pachycephala philippinensis
CCCCGCATCCCTCCCGGCCCCGCATCCCTGCCGGCCCCGCATCCCTCCCGGCCCCGCATCCCTCCCGGCCCCGCATCCCCTTCCTGACCCCGCATCCCTGCCGGCCCCACATCCCTGCCGGCCCCACATCCCTGCCGGCCCCACATCCCTGCCAACCCCGCATCCCTGCCAACCCCGCATCCCTGCCCGGCCTCGCGCGGGGCTTCCCGGAGCGGCATTCCCGGCGTGAGCAAGCACCGCACACCGGTGTCAGCTCAGAAATGGGATGTGTTTTCCCTGGAGGAGCGGCCCGTGGGAGCCCGCGGTGCCGGTCCCTGTGCGTGCGGTACCCACCGGCCCCTGCCAAGAGCGCTGGAGGCCGAAGGATCCCAGGCTGTTGATGCATCACACACCGAGTTGGTGCAGGAGCTGCGCACACAGCTCAAAGGAAGGTGTTTGCCCAGTTGCATAAACTAAAGAGAGCAGATGTTGTACAAGGGGTGAATAAACCAGTGTCACTGGGGACAATGGGAAGTTGCCTCTGGATACTGCCCGAGTCTGGCTTTTGTCAGGGTTTGGGCTTTTTTCTTTGGTTTTACTGGGAAGCAGGAAGTTTGATTTTAGGTGCTGAAATTGAGCCAATTGTCAGTCACCCACAGAAAGTTTGGACAAGTTACAGGTTTGTGACTAACGTATGAGATTGTGAATAATCAATGGTAGCTGGTGAATCACAGTGGAACATGCAGCTATGAATGATGTAACCAGGAGATATAATGTAGAGGGGAATAATAATAAAAAGACTAGTCAAAGCTCTACAAAACTCCTGCAAAAGTCCTGCAGAAGAAATGACATCTTGACGTAGCAAAGATGAGAGTAGTTGGGGGGATAACTAGGAAAGGATGATATCCGAGAAACTGGTAAAGATACTCTCAGGAGACCCTTTGTGCTGCAAGTGATGCATTTGAAAGACAAAGTCTGAAGATGGATTCTTGAGACTATCTAATAAGAAATTATTAGAAGAAGTAAAGATGTTATGGTGAGCATGGTGCAAGGAGCAAATCTGATTACATGTGGCTGGTCACCACATTAATGAACTGCACTTAGCTCACGTGATGTGTTTTCTGTTTATGTTCAAAATTGAGTGTCCAGAACCTTTAAAGCACCCTCCTGCAGTGTATATCCTTGATAAATGTGGCAAGGTTAGACAAGAAGATGTTTATTCATAAGTGTCAGAGACAGTTAGGAAACGAGACAATTCTTAGGGTGTTATTTCCAGTCACAGACTCTGAAAAGATTGGCATATGATAATGTCATGAGACAGCCAGGTTGGGAGTTGCACTGGTTTGAGGTCAGGCCTCTCTGCTGGTGAGAGATGACTCTTCCTCTAGCTTTGTCCTCCAGAATGAGAGTAATTTCTTCCTCTGGGCTTTGTTTTCGTTCTTTAGGTCCAAGTATGTATTTCTAGGTGTGAGCCTATCTAGCAAAGACAATTCTGAAAGCAGTATTTTGACCCAGAAGTATATTATGGAGAAAAAGCTATGATGAAGAAACACTTCAGAAACTATAATTTTATTTTCTTATTTGCTTGCAGCTTGAAAATAAGGACAGAATGATACTAAGCATATTGTGTCCTTCCATCTGAGGAATAGGGGTATTAAACATGTGCTGGGCATGTGTTCCAAAACACATAAATTTCATAAATTACCATGACTTTCTATATTTTGTATTTCATCTACATATTTATGATGCACATGCATTTCACTATGTGTGTGCTACAGCCATGGAATGGTTGATCAGCTCTTGAATTAATTTGCTTTCTGGTTCATGTAATAAGAGGTGTTTGGCCTTCACTCTGAGTCCTCTTTCAGCTTGCAGTCTAAAGTCTCACATAAATTGAAAAGCAATGACTCAGTGTGTCTCAAAAATAAACCTTTTCCTGGGAAATTTGTGAAGAGCTTGGAGTGGAAGGTTTTATACTTTAATGAGATGAGTCAGAAACATTTAATTAAGAATCTCTTGTAAAGCATGTTTCGGATAGGAAATTGGCCAAATAATATAAACAGATTTCGCTTTGCATTTGAGATATTTCTATGCTTGATACCATGCAAATATAATGTTAAAAACTGGACTCAGTATTCTGCTGCTAAATCAATAATTGGTCCTAAAAGACGCAATATAACAAATGGCAGGAAGGATAAAGTTGGCAAAATCAGCATCTGTTATCTGTTAGCTAATCTCATGATTTATAAAAACAAACAGCTAGTTAAGTCTTCAATAGAAATGTATAAAACCCCTGTTAATTAACAGAGACACATTGTGGTTTGAGGCGAATTTCTATCATTGTTAGCATACTGTGTGAGAACCTGATAGAGCAGAGCAGCCCCTCTGTTGGTGGGAAATAATGTATATAATCAAAATCAGCCTTAGCAGAGAGCCTTAAACCACAAGAAAATAAGAGTCCTAAAAGAGGAGCTAACAGTGAGAATGTTGTCCAGAGGCTACCAGGGGTATTATACACAATATTGAGCATGCTGAGAATTAATGGAAAATGCACATAGGCTAGCTGAAATACTAATTATTATCTTGTATGTATATTTACATTTCCTTCCCACTCTGCAGTGCTGTGACTCTAAGGTGACTGAGGATGTCAGTGCAGTTTGGAAATAACCATTTTCTTGTTTCACCACAGAGATCTGACCAGTAAACATAATTTAAACCATGGGCATTGAAAAGGCCAATAGACTTTCCTGCACAATCAGAGCCCCATTTCCGCAATGCAGGTGCAGATCATTGACTCTTCCCTGTTCCTTGCTGCATGTTTTTTGAGCTTCCTGAGTCCATACCTGCTGGAGAAATGCTTCTTTGCAGTCTTGCTGCCCTATGTCTTTTAGGTTTCTCAGAACTGTGGTGAGAATGTCTCATACCACAAAGCAACAGGTACCTATATTTTATTTCAAAGGTGCTTGCACTTGAGAAGAGGATAAGAATAATCAACTTATTGTGTAAAAAATTAAGGGATCTGTATTTTAGGAAAAACAGTGATTTTAGTAAAAACAGTGATGTGAAATCCTGATTACAGGATTTCATTGGTCCCAAACTAAACACACTGTGTAGCTTAGCATCATGTTCCCACTACAGCTTTACCAGTCAATTCTTTTCAGAATCTCTGATAAAATTCTGCATAAAAGCAAGGGGAAGCCAAAGAAAAGACCCAAAGAGTTACATTTGGAATGTGCACTTAGTAGTGCCTAATGGGAAGGGTCTGACAGCTTTTGGTCGTCCTGAACTTACCCCATTGGTCTTGACTTTGAATTCATCTTTTTTGATCTGTGTCAAAAATCCTCAGTCAATAAAGCAGGAGGCATTCATTGTTTTGCTGTTACTCATATTTTTCTCAATTTTTCTTGTACTAGTCTTCAGGCTTGTGGCAACGATTTAGGAATGCTTAGGTCTGAATTCATTTATGTGACATCATACTTATATATTGCTAGTTATTCTGTCCCTAGAAATGAGGCAAGGAGACAGAATATGGGTCTCATTTTGCTGTCAGTGTATTTATTTTGCCTGCTGCCACCTGGGTGCACAGAAGATACAACTAATGCCTGCTGAAAAAGAGTTTAAGTTCTTCATTGTAAGACACAATTGCCCCATGTCTTCCTAGCTAAGGCCTTTAGACAAGAGATTTGTTTCATCGGGATTTTTTTTGTGCATGTGGAATTTTGTGCATGGAAAAGATTTTGAGGGCATGAAGACAGATACTTTTTGGCACACATAATTTTATCAGAATTGTTTTACTACATTTTACCCCACTGAAGGATGGGTATACGGAGTATGCCTGTGTCTCTCAATAAAAAATGGAGCAGTCCCACAGCCCATCCCTCAATAGCTTTGCTCCAAGGATCAAAAGCAGATACGCCAGAAATAGTATGGAACCAGAAGAGACAGTGGTACTTCCTCAAAATGCTCTCATCACCTCCAGCAATTTACAGTCCAGGAATTTCTCTGATCACAGATGGTTTTAATTGTATTAATAACCCTCAGCAGATTTTCTTCCCATGTCTGGTCTGTTCTAAACAGATGTAAACTTTTCATTCTCTCAGTAATCTGCAAGTTCTGCAGCCAGTCTGGTGTGTGAAGAAGCATCTCCTCCTCTTTCTTTTGAATCATCCCCATTTAAGCTTATAGTGGAAGAACCAGAGGTCAAACAGTCTCTGGTCGCCCTCTCTGTCCCAGCCATGTTTTTTTAGGCTTCGAGCATGCTTTTAATCAGTTGTCTTTTCCCAGTTGATAACAATACACACAAAATTAATTTTATATCAGAATCCATAAAATTACCTTCTGTAATGTGACAGCTTGAAGTTGTTAACTTGGACATTCCTTGGTTTCTGTTCCTAAGCACAGGTTGCACAGCACTGATTCTAAAGCTCACTAAAGTGTCATGTGATGCCCAGTTTTAGGTTGAAACCAGGCTTGTGTACTTGCCTTTATGAAATGTCTGTAAGATATATTGTAAACCACTTTAAACTATAGCATGAGGTGTGCAATCCATAATAAAATAAACAAGATGTTTCAACAATAAATATCTTTTTAGAATTAGATCTGGGAGACTATGTGGGAGATGCTTAATGATAGAGTGGGTTTCAGGGGAAATGGGCAGATATAAAAATGAGACTTGTTAAACAAGCCAAGTCCCTAAACAGCTTCTCATTCAACATGGTCACTAATTCATGGGCTGAGTTGTAATTAACAATCCAGGATTCTTCATCGCTGAAAAGTGATGCTCTGTTTGAATATATCTTTGGATAACTGTACTAGTAATGATTAACTCTGAAAATGCATGACTGAGAGAAAAATAATGATACAAAATTTGGATGGAAGGCAGCTGAAACTAGAAGCCATGATGCAGGATTTTAAAAACTAATCTCCAGACTAGTTAGAGTATTTGGTTCCATGGGGATGAGGGTTACAGTTAAAGCATGTACTCAGATCTCATCACAATTGTGTGAAGAATGAAGCTTCTCCAGGTTCTGTATTACGCTTTAGGACACAGCCCGATGTAAAGACCCAAAGCTTATAGATTTCTGTGCAGTTTATTACCACTTTTATCAATAGGTTCAATATGGTCTTTTCCTTATTTAAAGCCTTGTAGCACAACTTTCCAAAGGAGGCACTGAACCTGAACAGTTCTAAAACCACACCAGGTATTTGTGCTACTGATGTCCCTGATCACGGTCAAATACTCATGCTGATCACCACAACATGTGCCACGAGCTAAATTTCCTAACTTTTGTGGTTATTTTCCATTTTAGTAAATGATAGCCCAAAGACAGAAAAACAGTTCTAGGATGGTGGTGTCCTTAAGCACACCTCTGGAAGTGGTAATAAGCCTTGCTATGAGTTTAGTATTCTCTCCCTGCTATGGTGCTGTTGATGATGTTGTGATCTAAGATTGCCCATAATGCTCTCAGGGGGCATTTGTTGCACAAAGTATGCTTGTCTGCCCCTTGGAAGAAGAAGGAAGTTTGCAGTGAAAATAAGCTGTTACTGGCAGCAAAAAATCATGGTGTGAGCATTACAGAGCACCTAAGGAACGTTTATTAACTTGGCAATTCTAAGCTTTGTGTCATTGTCAATGAGAATGGGAAAATTAATTTAATTGGGACAATATTTCATTTAGAGTTAAGCTTAATAGGCAATTTCTTGTCACTATGAGTGTATGCTATTTGCTGGGCTTGTGTTTTCAGTGTTTTATCAGCCTTACATCACCTGACCTTACTGAGAAGAAACTAAATTCAAGTTCTACCTACTTAGCTTAGATTTCTCTACCAAATTTATTAAGAAATTGTAATAAAAGATTGAGGAGTGGAGAGGCTAATTAAAAGTCAGGACTTGTTGGTTTTTTGGGTTTTTTTTTAATCAGTAAGAAATATAATTAATACTAGGTAAATTTGTTATATTAATATGCCTTGGTTGTAAAGGTAACAACATGGAAAATCTTGTCTTCTATAAAGAAAGTGAATGAACAGTGTATCCCATTACAGCAGGCTGTAAAGAGTATCAAAAGCCAGAGGAAGTTTGGTAACAAATTAAGGAGAAACTGGATTTTTAAAATAGGATAATAAAGGAATAGAAAGGAATAGCTTGGAGACAAAGTCTGGAAAAAAAATTTGATTTTTCAGAAAATTAAGGATCTTCCTTTTAGTTTTTAATTATCATGGATAAGTAGTGTGTCTGGTTTTATCATATCTGAATAAAAATCCTGTGGTGAGGGGGAATTTTTATTTATGATGAGTGCTTTAGTTCCTAAGCCACAATATCAATTTATGCTTGGTTCTGTTTGCATAATATTTTATGACTGTCTGATTAAGCCTTTATTAAGCCTATTTCATGAGGCTTAATACGTCTGCAGTGTAGGTTCTGCCTCTGAATTAAGGCTATTTTCTCAGCACCTATCCTCATTTTCATGAGATTAATTTCATTTGATAAGTGATGTTGGCAGACAAATACATTTATGTTTAAACTGCATAAATAAATGGTTCTAAACACTCAAAAAATTTTGGTTTTTTACAAGGTAATTTTAATCTTCCTCCAATTCTTTGGATGGGAAGAAGTTAGTATTAAACTCTCCCTTTCTTCTCAAAGTCCATAAAAGTTGAATAAAAAAATGCACAGAGAATTCCAAACCTTATTCTTCAACAGAGGTGCTTCACAGCAGCTGCTCCACAGTTAACACAAACTAAAGTCACCAGTTTACACCTTTGGGAAAATTGGTTGTTCAGAGAGAAGCTTTTCATTCTGTTCTTGTCTTGTATTGATGGAAAAATAAAAGTAAACAAGACAATGAAATTAGGGAAGTAGTGGGATGCTACATTATGGTCACTTTGCAGGTACAGGTGCTCGCCCTGGTCCTCTTTATTTGATCATGTAGCCTAAAGGCTGAACAGTGTCATCTTATCAAGGGCAGGGTTTGAAACAAGGGAGCTGCTCTTTTGCTGTCAACTGGGCTCAGAGATGGATTATTCATGGTAATATTTTTTAAGATATAAAAATAAAATACAGGAAGAAAAACTTGGTTGGCTTACCTCTTAACAAATTCCTCTGCCACAAGATTTGCTACCTAGGTACTTGTAAAATTCAGAGAATTCATGGGCTCACCTTTAGAATAGAGTATCTTCCATACTCACACAGTATTGCCAATTTCTCTACTATTCAATGCTGCTGAGAAACAATTATTCAAAAGAATAATTCTACCATAAAACTTGTTAAAGCAACAATTGTATTTACTTTTCTCAATGCTGTCTTGCTGCCAATGGAGCTAGGTGTATATGAAAAAGGAAAACATGCACAGGGAAGCCATATGGTCGATAAAACAGGTTTTTCTGAAAGCCACTTCGTCTCCATGCTTCTTGAATTCTGGAACAAGGTTGTTAATTATCTTGGCTAATTTCCTCCCCTAGTATTTCAGTTTGGTATTTTGTGCATCATAAACCATGCTGAATGTTCCTGTAGTACTTAAACACTGTCCAGCTTAATTTCATGTTCCGAGTTATTCTCCTATGCATTGCCAAGGTCTGGCTCTGAGTAGCTGTCTAATTAAAATATTTGTGTGTCAAACCATCTGCATGCATAACGTGTATTTTTTGATGCTGACCCTCTCCTTGTCTCACTTGTATGAAAAATAAGGAAATGCGGAATTCAGTGAAATACCAAACACAATATTTTGGTGTCAGTTGTGACACTTGAACATGGGAGAATAGATGGTCATAGGGAAGTCAGAAGATATTGCTGTCATGGCTTGATGCACTACAAGTGACACTGCTGTTAAGAAAGGGTTCATAAGTCTGAGGAAGAAAACATACTCCTATGTGGATTTAACCTGGACTACCAGAGAATAATGTTATTACCCTTATCTGGAATAAATGATACTGAATAAAATTGCAACTGTGATAAAATTGGAAGTTACTTTTTTTTTTCCTAAACCTGCATCGTTTTCATTTAGCCATCAGATGAAGAACTGTTGTAAAAATCAAAATGATTTTGGCTCTAGCAAGTATATGCTTAAAAACTCTTATTGATTTTATATAAATGAGATATGGATTTGCAGGTGGTTTGTACAATTTACTCTGGCTTTCTCTACTCAAGTTTTTTTCCTCTGTTTTTAAAACTGTTTTCCTTAACATCACTCTTACCAGAAAAAAGGAATGTTCAATACAAAAAATAAGGAAACCTGAAAATGGTTTGCCCTGTGTTTTTCTTTGCTTTTTATGGCTTTTTTTAAAATGTGAAGCACCAATATTTTATTAGGACTGGCGACCTACCTGGAAGTCAGACTGAGGGAATATTTCTTAGCTCTAACGTTACACAGGTGTCAGTGTTTATGTAAATTTGATAAATATTGCTATTTTATATATGCCAGAGAGAATACTTAATTGATTTCATATGACACGTAGTTAAGATAGAAATTCAGTGAATGACATATGGAGATCTCTCTCTATGTATATCTAACAGAAAATATCTTTGTCAATTGAATAGTTTTCAACTTTGATTGTACTCAAAAGCTTTAGACATTTAAAGTTATATTAGTTAAATACATCTTTGCCTTTCTAAGAAATGTGGAATAACTTAGGACACATGGAATTCATGAAGATATCTGATCCAGTCTTCCTTAACCCAGGGGTTATGAATATGAAATAGAGATATGGCTAAATAAAGAATTTAACTTTTGTTTTCTCCTGTCAATCAGATTCCTAGTCCGTCATCAGGTGATAATGAATGAAGAATGAAGTGTTAATCTCTTAACAGTTAGATAAATTAATTTCATTCCCAGTGAGCCCCATGTCTGTGTTCAGATCTATAGTTTGAAAGGAGATTTAAATGAGGTAGTGGCTTGTTGAAATGGGAGGAGTTATAAATCTTTATCTTCCTGTGTGTTACTCTCTGTTTATTTGCTGTCCCTGTGTCCCTTGTTATTATACCAAATTAGAAAATTTGGCATGGATTATTCTGATCCAAGTATAATTATAGCACTTAAAAGTATTTTAAGGTTTCTTTCAACTTTGTGCAGGCTTTTTAGTTTAAAATAATAGTATATTAATAATTATATGAATAATTATTATATCAATATTACAATAGTTTATTTTTTGGCTAGCTGCTGCACAAAAATCTACAAATCCTAGCAATTAAGAAAATCAACAAAACTTTGATTTTAAATTTCGTTTTCCTTTTTGTATCAGTTGTTCTTCTGATTGTTATATAATGAGACATATTATGGATGATCGTATTTTGAAACACAAAATGATTAAATAATGAGATCTTATATTAAAAACTTTTAGAGTGACTGGGAAAATCTCATTGCCTAAATAATGCATCAGAATATTAAGTCTAAGGGCAATGTGAAGTGACACATTTTGAAGTTAATATTGTATATAAGAGGTTATTTTATTATCTTTTATAATGCATTTGTTATTCCATCACGAAATACATGTAGACATGCATATTTAAAAGTAACTTCTATTCTGAACATTTTTATGTATTAGTGTACTTTCACTGTTTACTTCACTAACAACCAGTTTGGTTTTTCTTCAGTATCAATATCTCCATGTCTAGGAACAGATGAAAATCAGAGTGATAGAAACCAAAGCTGTGATATAATCTTGTGATAGAAATAATTTCGATTTCAGACTGAAGTCAGTTTACGCCTGTCACTGCTTTAGTGAGAAGAAGCTTCCAGAAGGGAATAATCAGATTATATCAATTGCTTGCTTTCCATTATTAGTTAATCCACAATATTGTACGGCAGAAATGTGCCCCCTTCTTCACCTCAAAAACCCTTAACACACAAACCTAATACAGCGGAAAATAAATGAATATAAATAAAAAATATAAGTGGAAGATACAGATATTTGTATGTGAGCATGCAACTGGTTAGTATCTTGTGTTAGCTGAGATATTTCGTTTGTGATCGGTGCAATTTTTGAATGTTTAATGCTAGTCCAGGAAAATGAGGTTGTTTAAGCATGTGACTAAAGCTACTCATATCAACAAAAGCACTCATATTTGACAATTAAATATGGCATTGAGGGGTGTTTCCATCAAGAGCCAGAGAACACAGATTTTTGTGTTTGATGCTGGTCGTGGCCAGTATGATAACAGAGTCCATCTCCCAGCTTACCCTCATGCTGTACCTACATTTTGTAAGCACCTTCTGTTGAATGCAATACCAATGCAACCACAAAGCTTTTTATTTCTGCTATGTCCCCTAGGAATTCTGAATTTTCACTGTTTATCTCTGGAGTGGAAGTGGGTCTTGTTTGTCATTGTAAATCTTGGATAATTTTGTCACATTGAGGATGCGGAGCAGTGAGTAGAGCAGATGGCCTTATGATAAATAAAGTGTAGCAGCATGATGGATAACAAGTTGCTCTGAGAAGGAGACAGTTTCAGATCTATGTAAAATATTGTCTAGGGACCCAGGGCCAGGTAGGTCCAGTTTTATGGTTCTGTTCCTCCCAAATTGGATTATAACTTCCTCTATGTACTGGGGGAAGAAAAAAAAAACAAAACTCAAAACAACAACAACAAAAACAAAAACAAACAACAACAACAACAAAAAAAAANGTATTTAAAACCAGTTAGTGGCTACAAACATTTCCCTAATGCCATAATCTTTGCCTCTTCACGATTTGGATCATAGCTGGGGATTTTCAGACTAAGCTGTGATGTCCCTTCAAAAATTCTGCTTATGCAGGATTCCTTGTCTACTGCTTTTCTAAAGGAAAAAGGTGTGAAAAGATAGAAGCAGTATCAATTTATTGAGGGTTTTTCTACCAACTCCATTTATAGTTAAAATTGTTTGCAATTGCCTAATGCAAGAATCCCTTTTTACCTACAATGTTAATCTTGAATTCCTTCTGTACACTTTCTTCAAAAAACCCAAAAGGCTTCTACATTTGAAAAAGTCAAACTTCTTATGTGTAAATAGTAAAAAAATAACTCTATTTTCAGTAGGACTAAAAAGGTTGTCAAACAGCTCCTGCCCTGCCTGTTGTGTTCCTGCAGGCAAGTCCTTGTTTCCATGCTTGGTTGCAATTCCCTTGTCATCTCTTTGGTTTGTTGATGCTCTGTTAATCCTTCTGGTTCCTAAGAAGTATGTTTTGCCTCAGAGGCCTGGCAGGCTGCTCCTACTCCTCAACAAAGTTTCTCAGTCTTTTCTGGAGCCTTCATGACCAGTGTTTAATGCTGTTTCCTTCCTGCCTGCTTCACTTGATGGTTGGCAGTGAAGAGTGCTCACTTTGAGCATCTCTCTTCCTGAGCCTGCTCAGCTGATCCAGAAGAGATGGAGTGGTCACCTTCCTCTCTGTAGGTTGCATCCCACCACATCTTTTCAGAGGAGGTTAAGGCACAAACACAAGAATTCCCTGACAGCTGAAGGTATTATGCTGAAGTGCTTCTGGAGTTTATTATGTTGAGGCAGATGGAAAGCAATGAGATGTTGGATTTGGGGATGGCAAAGCTTGCTCTGGGGACTGCAGAAAGTTCAGAGATACAACCATTCTCCATTTTCTTTCCCTTTTTCGTTCCTATGCCTTCTTGAAGGTACTTTCTGTTTGAGCAACTATATTTTCTTCAAAGCAGTGCAGATCTTACTGTGATTTTAGGTCCATCAGTGTACATCAAAGATGTCTAAAGAAAGATAATATTTTCAGCAGTGCAGAAGCCAAGTAGGCAAAGTCTAACTCTTATTTTTAGGCATACAGGCCAAGATCTGTAGATGATACCAAGTGGTTCCGCTCTATTGACTTCAGTGAATGTCAGAGTCCATAAACTCCTAAGTGAAATCAATGGAGCCATAGTAGGTTATACACAGGAGAATTCACTCAGCAAGTTTAAATGTACTCAGTAGCCTTTTACTGCTGAATGTTTAAACTTCCTGTGTGAATTTGTTATCAGACTCCTGCCTCATGCATTTTTCTAAAACGCTTACTGATACAAATGAGCAGGCATTGAGGTTATTGCAGAGATGGGTTTTATTTTCTGGTGCATGCTAACTGCTATGTGATTATTGGATATGCAGTATTACATTTATGCAGAAAATGTAGTAATTTTATTGACTGAAATCAGCTCTAGAATAATTAAATTCTATTTACTTCCTTTCCGTATTTCCTGTGGTACTAATTTTGCCCCACATATAAAACTAATGAATACTGAAAATTGCCAGTATATTATTTGAAAACCTTCTTCCTCCTCTCTTTCAGTTTGGTCACTCAGCTTTGTAAACTTTTCCTGCTTTTTAGCCTGCAGTGCTGAATTATATCTATCTATCCATCCAACCTTCCTGAACTTTTCCTTGCTACTTCAATACTTCAGCTGTTTATTGCTGAAATTTTGTTCTTGCTCTTGTTTGGCCTTGCTTGCTTTTGAACTTCCTCCATCATTCACTTTGCTTTTCTTCTCTCTAAGAGAAGTACTTTAATCAGTTTGGGGTACAAGGAAGTATAAAATCCTCTCCTCGGTTGCTCATAGTTCTGGTGATATTTTATTGCCATAACAGGAATGGGGAAGGAAGGTGGGAGAAAGGATTGTCATGACCCCATAGTCCCTTTGAAATGTGACCATCTGCAAGCTGAGCCAGAGCAACAGCAAAATAATACCGTGCTGAAAAAGAATTTCAGAAAATTAGTTTCTTGATGGAGCAAAAAAAGGACACGAGCCTGAGTGAGACTATTCACAGAATAATGAACTTTAGCAATTAAAATAAATACAGTAGAATATAGTCTTATCAGATCATTGACCTTTACAGGTCTTTCAAAAATGTCACTAGCTTAGAGGAAAAAAAAGAGGGTATGGTTTACAAAGTATCTCCAATCAGAATATTTTTTATAGTCCTGTGTTTGACATTCTTAGACCTTGACAGCTCCTTTAAGACTGTTTTGTATCAACACTGTGAGAGTGACTTGGGGAAATTTTTATGGCACTTTGAAATGGGACATTTGGGGCTAAATGCAGTCAGAATGTTTCAGTAAATCTGTCTGACACTTCTGACATTGAGATTGGTAGTAAGGGGTAATTATGGGATCCTTTTCTGCTTATGAAATTGTAAAAGAATTCTTTCAATATTTCTGTAAAAATAACAGTTAATGCACTTATAAATTTAAACTCACTTTACACAAGATATATTTTCATTTTGCGTTTCACTCTATTACGTCTGTGTTCAGATAGGGACTGTGACTTCCCTAGAAGATGAAACCTTTTTTAGAACCACTGTTGCAATGAACCCAAAATACTTTACTAAATTCAGAGTAGAGCATGGTACCCGTTCAAAGCTTTTACACTTCAATACAAGAAACAAACATGAGAACATTACATGTCCATAATGCCATCAATTCTAAAACTTAGGAAACAATGAAGACTAAATGTAGACTGTGGATTCCTCTGTTACAAAGAAGTCTTTTGTTTGAATCCATTAGAGTGCTTTTACTTACAACCGAGTAAGATAAAGCGTGTTGTAATTGCAACTAAAAGTTGCATTTAATTTTTTCATATGGAGAAAAAAGCTGTAAGCCATTATTTGAAATATTTAAAATATTTATTTCAAGAGAAAGGGGATATGTTCAAAAATAAAGATGCTTTCATGATACAAACATACACACATATGCAACTTCCTTGACATCTGTCATCCTCTGCTGTTTTGATGAAGCTCTCTGTGACACAATGAATTCCACAAAGAACATCTTACCAGGGACGAAGACTGAACATGTTGGAGGAGAAAATGGGAATGATGCTAACAAAGTCTGAGAGAAGTCAGCTTTTGATTGTTCAGTATGCCATAAGACATGACTGTTAAGGCAAATACTAAACCTGAAGAAACTCCTGTTCATCTAGATGAAATCTGGAAATCTCAGACCTTTTAAAATTTGGTACATAGTAGTCAGGTTACAAGGAAAGTTTACAGGTTTTGTTGAAAAGTCAAAGCATGACTTGTTCAGAGAAATCAGTGAATTAAAGACTAGTTAAATTAATAACAAAAATAATAAAAATAAATTAATCCGTAAAGACTAACCCCTATATAAAGAGATATTATCAGAAAGATAATGTACCTATCTTGCCCTTCACACTTCTTTTTGATATTTTGAGTGGAAGAGGTAAATGAATGACCAAAATACTGAGCCTTTAAAGTCACCTATGCATTAGGATGTTGTCAGTTACAAAAAGAAGTGAAAGCATGAATATTTCATATCTCTTTGGCATTCAACCTGTTTTGCATAGATGGCAGCTGGAGGTTCAAAACAGAGCGTTATTGCTTCACCACTGTCACCATGGTTTAGCAGGTAAATAATGCATGAGCTAAGAAGAGTTGACAAGGCAGACGGTAATGATATATTGGTTCAAGAGTCTGTCACCTCAAGAAGCACCTAGAAATGATTCATATCAGACTTATTATTTATTTCATATGACTGTTAGCAGAATATTCATAGATACAGTCTGTAATTAACCTAAAGAATTAACAGCTGAAGGATATGGAAAGCAAGTAGCCTAGCAAAATTTCAAAAGAACCCCAGCGTTAGTACATATGCAGCAACACTTGTAAGCTTTCCAGCTTAAAATTGTGGCAAGTGTTAATCTGCACCCTTTGGGGTGCCAGATCTTGGTTTTATCTCTAGGAAAACAAAAGTTCCTTCATATTTATTAGGCAGTGCCTAACTAAGCAGGGAACATTCTGATGTGTGTTATGCAAAAGCAAGGCTCGTAGTCTGTATTATTAGCATTTTTTGCATAAACTGGCATCTGATTAAAATGCTGACAAAAAATAATAACACTACCTTGTACAGCATTAAGTATAAGAAACAGTTTTTCGGTAAGAATGTCCAGTCCTCATCTACAGAAATGAGAATAATGGCTGCTGTACAGTGGGTGTGGAACAATCAGGGGTCACAAGCTCTAATGACAGGCTCATGTTCATCCTGTTTGTCAAAAGTATTAAGATCTTTTTGTGGCTTAATTAAAAAACCCAAACAACACACGCACATCCTATCCCTGTTCATTGCTCACAGACTGCTTAACCCATAAAGGTTAATTTGTCATGCTAGTGCTTTGTTTCCCATTTTGTTTATGAGATCACTCTCTGTAGTGACATCTGCATACATTAACTAGCCCAACACATTTTGTGTTATCTGGCAGCTTCTTTAATTACTGGTCAGGCATCACTTTTTAATGCTGCCGCCAAGCAGAAATGTATTTGTTCCAGGAGCATTTTTAACAGGAGCCTGTAATATCGGAGCCTCCCTGGAGAGCCCTTCCAGCCAGGGTTCGCCAATAAAGCGCAGCCGCTTCGCTGCAGCCCGAGGTATCGACAGATGCTTCCAACTGGATGCGTAATACACGGTACCTGCTGTGAATAGACAATGACTAAGGACTGGTGGGACATTCTTTAGGCGCAAATAAGCTGTGCTGATCTCCTTCACATCTTGTAATGGGAGATTTGTGATGTGATTTTCCCCTATCTACCTAAACGGTGGTTTTTAAACTTATTTTCCTTGAGATGTGCAACATACAGCAATGCCTTACCAGGATTACAGTACTAAGCAAGTTCAGTGCAATTAATTCATTACAATGATAGCAATTTCCGGCTAAATCATGTCTTTTATCCCAAAAAACAGAAAGTGTCAGTAGTGCCAGTAGGAATGTGGCAGGGCCAAACAAGATGTAAGCAGCACAACAGTCATGCTTATAGTAAATAGTGTATGCAGTAGTTGGAATAGATAGACAGTATACTATCATGCAGCCAATGGGTATGTGAAATTGTTCTTTCTGATTATAAAGCTCCACTGTTGAATATCCAGGGGACTGGAGGTCCAGCATGTGCAGTAAATACAGGACTAACATACCTTTCCGTCTCAAAAGAACTGACATCATAGCAAGAAATGTGGTATCTCATCCTGATTTCAAGACCCCTTTCCTAGGAAGCCATGGGATTGTGGTTAAGTGTGTGCCTAAGCCAGTGCTGGAAAGTCAGAAACATATACTTTGCTAAAGAATGGCATGTTTAAAAGAAACGTAAAAAACCCAAAACACTTCAGTTATGAAAAAATTTGGCGTGGGAGCTTCAAACTGCAGAACCAAATGCAGAGGGTATGGGGATGTGTCCTCTCCAACTTTCTCTTCCAATGTATTTTGCCATCTCTTTTTATTTATTGCCTGAGTTAGAAGGAGACTCAGTTCTGTGACTTTCCCTATTATTGAATAAAGAATCCTCCCTGTCAAATTTGAGGTGTTTGAGCTGGTCTGGCATAGGTTGGTCCCCCTCAGTTGCATGAGTTAAAATCACTGCACATTTGGAATAACTTGTGGCCATGTTGGCAGACTCTGAAAGTCATTTTCAGCTGCTTTTTACTGTGATGAGTATACAGAGCCATTGTCAAGACACTGATTTATTATCCAGCCTAATGGCTATTTCTAGTGAGACTTGCAGTTTGCTGCCAGAAGTTGTGGAATCAATATGTTCCAACAGAATAAAAGGTTAGAATTAGCCTCAGATATATACTTAGTTAAAAACTGAGCATGATTCTTCTGAACCTTGTGAAATATATAATAAACAGAACTGTATCCGTTTGTATGATATATGGATTGATTCTGTTTTTTATGTAGAAGCTTGTAGAAACTGCTCTGTTTGAGGCACTGTGATAATGATTAATTTCCTGAAATATTTATTTTATGTATATGCATTGCAAAGAAGATTGAGAATAGGTTAAATGCAGGGTTCAGATAGTACTTGCTAATTCAGTGGACTATAGTCATATCATGTTTTATTTGCTATTTCTAATAAATCAGCCTTCAACTCATGCTTTACTTGTGAAACGGTCCTTTCTTTTCTGACTTCCAAATCAGATACTTCTAGAGCAGAACTGTTAGATGAATAAACAATGACAGGATAAGAATAGACTGTGTTAGAGAGCCTGACTATGTTAAAGCAAAGATTAGTACATAGAAGACACATAAAGGCGTTGTTGTTGTTACATCTGAGGCTTATCTTATGTGCACAACACTCTGGTGTACCAGATGGACTTGAAAATTAAATTCGTCAGTGAAAAAAAAACTTGAGGAAAGAAACCAGTAAAAAAATGCGATATGAAATATCATAATTATAATATTGTTAAATAAAAGCATGTATAGCTATGATAGATATTCTTTGCTTCCAAAGATGAACTCAGCTTCTCTCAGCTGAAATTTATTGCAGGCACTCTCAAGTGGCAGGTAACTCCTTTCTCTTTTTTTTCTGCTATTTGTAAGGTAGATTATTATGTAGTGATTTTTTTTTTCCTTACAAAAAATTACAGCAAACTCATACAACTGGATCTTCTTTGACTGCATTACCATTTAGAATGGAAATATTTTCTTCAGTGGCCAAATCTAGTTTTTTGCAATCTCTTCTGCTTTGATTCCTACTAGGAAGATTTTTAACACAATGAGGATTTGGCAGGAGTCAGATTGACTTGGTGTCTCTTCTGAGGTTCAAAGAGGAACAACTCCCTTTACCTGAAGAATTAGTGGTGCAATCAGCAGGATTACTAATGCAAATAGTAATCTTAGTGCAGGGCTGGGATATTTCTCCTCTAGAACGTTTTTGCAGATTTAGAAATGGGAAACTTCTTTTCTAGATACATTTCAGTGTCAGCTAATTTGCACACTTTGACAGTGCCATGAGTGAAGAGAATTGTGAATACAGCAGTTTGCACAGGTGCCAGGAGTCTTCTCCTGGTTTGCTTTTACTTGAGACCTTTCTGTCTTTAAAGGTTGAATTTGGGTGGATGGCAGCTGACAGTGCCACTGAGGCTCTTTTAGAGGAATTAGAAATGGAAAAATTGAACAGGAGCCTCACACGTCTGAATTGGACAGGCTGGTGATCGGGTTACAAGAGTTCTGACCAATGCTTTGGTATTTCCATTTTGCATGTTACTACTGTGAGTCAGGTGAGGGACAGAGAAGCACAATTAATTAGGGCTCTGACTAGCAGCTACAGCAGCAGTGCTGCCTGTTAGAGCTACAAGAAAATAAAACAAAGTAACAAAAGACAATACCAAGGTTTTTGAAATAAACAGTGTGATAGAAATAAGATTTCACTGACAATGTGTGCAAATCTTAAGGGAAACTCAACATTTAGTTGTTCATCAAGGAAAGGAATATTTCTTTGCTATGATGAATCGGGACATTTGTCCTAATATGGGAGCTGTAGTGGAGATCTCTGAGTGCCAGGCTGAGGCATGTCTGAACCATAATACAGCAGTGGCCAGTCTTGGGTGAGGCAGTGGTTCTTCTCTGCAGAATCCTGTCTCTGACTGTGATTGATACCAATTTTTTTCAGAGGAAACCTCATAGGCAGTTATGGGATACTGAGATGATATGGTAGTTTTGGTTGCTGACTTGTACTATGAGTGGGAGAATGTTTAAAAAACTAAATTCTCAGAAGACTCAAACATATCTATCAAATCCACTATAAAATGGACAGGTCTCCCAAAAAGCAGACATTTTTCTGAAGTAATGCCTTTCTTTGGAAGCTACTTTTTATCATGGTTGATGATTCAAATGAATCATAGTATACCAGGTTTGAAGGAGATCTCAGGGATCATCTCCTAAAGAAGAAGGACTTGAAATCCACAGAGGGGGAAGATTCACAGGAATGTCTCTCTTCGTGCATTTGAGTGGCATGGCCTGGCATGAAGAGGCAGGCCACTGTGTCAGTTCAGCCTGCAAGCAGCATCCAGAAATTAAGATTTTCCTCCTCAGTGATGCCTTTGGCTCCCCACATGCAGATGATGGCTGCTCACTAGCTGAACAGCCACACAGTGGAGGTGCCCTGGGTGGCTGTGAGACATGCCACATTAAAAGCAGCAATTTCTTCAATCACTTTCCCTTTAAAGTGTCAAATACTTTAACATATTAATAGTTAAGCACTGATTAGAGGCAATGATTGAATGTCATGGACAGCTAGAAGTCCCAAGGCAAAGTAAAAAAAAATTGTTTAACTATACTGTTGAGGTCAATTATTAGGTAAAACCTACTTCTGAGCAGTTTACTGTCATTAAATATTTCAAATAACTCCACAGAGTCTGTTTGAAAGGCCACTGCTGCCAGTCAATAGTTGCACGCACAAAGCTGAGAACAGTCTGGAAGGGTGAAATAGCCTAATACAGTCAGATGAAGAGGAAAAAGCTGGATTGCCCAGATAAGGCAAACTAGATGAGAAAACTGTCGTGTAAAGAAAAGCCTTTACTTTTCTCCCTTTATAGAAGGTGCACAATGTAATACAGATAATTTACATTTTCCTGGAGATGAATACGATGAATATTTTCAGCAATGCTTTTCATGAATATGGAAAACTGGCTGTACTTTTATTGCTGTATTCATAAAATATGCATCTGGTGAGTTCCTGTTTTCACAGTATGAAATATAGATTGGAATTTTTAATTTCTTCATTTATTTTCTAGAGGTTTTTTTCTTTTAATAACGTGTTTTAATGTAATGATTTTGAATGTGAATCCTGTCATGGTTAGTTATGTAATAAGTCGCCTTTGGAAGAAGCATTGGCTTCTTTTACTGCCTCACTGCCAGTTCTCTTATGGACTGAGAGTAAAATGCTTGAACTCTCACGCAGGCTGGGGAATTGAGCTGTTGAATCCCTCTTTCCTCATAGCATGATATTATCCCGTCTCCCAGAAAACATTTTACAGACTACTAAATTTTCAAACTCCTAGGTAAATGTAAGCCTTGGGACATAGAAGAGAGGATTCTTTGATGAAACAATGTGGGAAAGTGGTTGTCTTTTGAAATGCTGTGAGGTTTGGATGCATCAAGAGAACAGTTTCCCCCCAGTTCTACTCCTGACTGCATTTGTTAGGGCTTTACAAGAAACCTACATGTAAGACAAGAACAACAGTTGCATTCGTTTTCTTACATGGAAAAAAATGAAACAGGTAAAAAGATTAGCTAAGTATCATTGCCAGTAAGATTTGTCTAATGTCATACAAAAAACCCAGCCATGAACCTGGGTTTTAATTGATCATTATTTTACTAATATATTGATGTATATTGATCTATCAACAGACTGTTTCACATAATGGAACAGTTCTGTTAAATCAGAAGAGGTACATACTCAGAATAATATTTGCCAGGAAGATTTCTTCATTCCCTTTTAAAAATCATTGTTTTGAAAGAAAGAAGCTTGTTAAAGGTGTGTGTCTTTACAATGCTCCAGTGCCTGTTTCCCTTTGGTGTGTAGTTGGAGCCAGACTCAGGTATGCAAACTACATGTGTCTATTCATTGTGATTTTGAAATGAATTGATGAAATTACCTCAAATAAATTACAAATACAAATTCTACAGAAAATTGAAGGAATTTGACCGTAAAATTTTAACTGGGATAAGCAGCTGTCACATGTCTGTTCCTACAATGGAACATGTATCTCTGGTCACAGGCATACTCTGGAAAGCTCTGTCTGAAAAATTCCGATTTTTCTTTTGATTATTCAAATTTTCACATATCAAACTTATCTTGCTTTTGTTGAAGTTTTTAAGAGGAAGATATTGCCATATTGAAACTTACTAGTAAATCTGCATTTGCTGCTTCTACAGTGTTAGATTTTTGATAGTGTATGTAGTTAAACTCTCTATTTAAAGTGTCCAGAATCAAATAATCTTAATTCAATAGAATGGGATATTTTGAGAATGAGGGTAAGATGATGTCCTAAAATGCTGTTATGGAAGGTACCATAGAAGGTGCATGCACACACAGTGGCAAGCTTGCTTTTCTTGAATTTTGAAAAAAAATTTGTGGTGTTTGTTGAAATGCAAATTCTTTCGTTTTCACTATTCAAAAATTTTCACAGAAAAACGAAAAGGTGCAATGAATAAAATTTCCAGTAAGAGAAACTGTGGTTAGAAATTGGGAAAAATAATTGTAAGATGAAGGATGGTCAACAGGAACAGGTTGCCCAGACTTATTTTCAAATCTCCATACTGGAGATAAAACAAAAAACAACTGGGTGTAAGCCACCTGATCTAACTCGGAAGTGACCCTGCTTTGAGTGAGCACTGTTATTTTGTGATTGCTGAAATCAGTCTGAAAATGGCTGAGTGTAATGTGCCTCTCTGCTTTACCAAAAAGATTGTTATATTGAAAAAAACAAAATAGCACCTTCAGAAAAAATTCTTCTAACTCTTGAAAAGGAACATTATCCAATATGCAGGGAAAGATGTCAAAACAGACAGGAGTAAGAAAATAAATAAACGTTATTGTTATTACAGTAGGCCTTTGCTTTTCAAAATCAAACACAAGGTAGACTGCAACTTTCTTAGATGGCAGTTGAAGACAAGAATGAGGAAGGATAAAGTCTATAGATTGCATTAACAGAGAAGGTACCATGTGTTGACAATAAATCAATACTTATATTAGACCTTAAAAACAACAAAGGAAATGTTCAGAGGATGACTCACTTTAGTGAAAGAAAGTGACAAATGGTCTCAGCTTAATGACTAATATCAAACATTGTTAGGGAAAGTAAATTCTGAAGGCTCAGATCAATATTACCTCTTAGACTCACAAAGCAGAAAATACACAATCAAAGTTAAACTGTCAGAAGAACCCAAATCTCTCAAAATACAGACAAGTCACAAAAGAAGACAAGAGCAAGCTAGACAGAGAAGAGCTTTGTTATTGGACAAAAGCACCTGAAAGAGAGGAGTGCACTGAATGCAGTGCATAAAAGTAGGAATAGTAGTGGTGCACCAGTAGTGTATTATCATTACAAGTGGAATAACATTAATTGTCTTCCTATGTGAAGTGACCACTTTTGAGAAATGTCCTTCTCAGCGGAACACCAAGAATTTTGTTGCCTTCATTGAAATGAGACAAAATTTTCACTTCACTTCTGTTCCTTAGACAGGTGCTATTTGCGTAATCTTTTTTTTGAGACATAGTTCAGGGTCAATTGTATTTCTAGATGTATAGGTTTGTGGTAGAAAAACACATAATAAAGCATATATAATGCAAATTTGCTTTGATTTAAGATGCTCTTTTTTACTGGAACAGTTCTCATAAGTAAGTTGGGAGTGGAAAAACACAGAAATAAACCACGTCACTAGCAAAAGAAAACACCATACTTGGCTTTATTCCTAACCGGAATTTTTACAGGATATTTCTCTTTGAATCAGAGCTGTAGCAGCCACTGTAGAGTGCACTGGCTCACAGCATGGATGGGTTCATTAGCTCCAGCATCTCTTCTTTGAGCTGTTAGGAACAAGAAAACAAAAGCCAATCTGTTTGTTTGCTATTTCATATTCATGTACTTTCTCCTTTTTAATGCCCTGACTGACAGCCTGGGTGTACATTGTCCGATGTCTTCACGTCAAGCCCATGACCTCAATTCACCTATCATTCACTTCCATCATGTCAGCTGAGCCTTTTGTGGGTGTCCATTATTCACACACTGTATTGTGTTATGATGAATTACCCTCTTGGGAATTTTAGGACATCTTAATCCCAGTCTGACAGAACTCTCTGCAATAAATAATTGACAAGTCCCTATGCTAAATGCAAATAGATCAGAGGATGTGGATTTTTGACAGCTTTTACTGAATATAAAGAAACAAGAGAGCATGCCTTCAGCAGTGTTGAGCAGCTTCCATCTCTCATTTTCATTGGATACTTTTCTACCAAGAGATTGCACGCAGCAGGGGAGGGAGATTCATTATGATTTTTATCCTTAGTTGTTTTCCTGCTAAACAAAGTATTTCATTTAAAAAAAATCATGGGGAATTTATTATAATTTAATCTCACATTAAATCTGTCCTCTTTCTCCATCCATGCATACTAAGAAAAGAGAACTTTGTTTCAGAAAACCCAGTAGCATTTAAATGTGCATTGCCAGTGACAGCCACATGTGCCTGTGTGCTGCCTGGCATTTAAAGAAAGGCGAATTCCTGGTGCTTATCAAGCTGTGCAGGGCTGGAGCATAAAGAAGGTGATGCACTCTTTGCCTTCTTGCACTGACAGCCTTGGCCTGGCTGGAATTGCAGTGTAGAGGGAACTGACAACTTCCTGCCAATTACTTTCTTGTGGAAGGGACTGGAATGAGCAGAGTCGAGCCCTTATTCACTATGTCTGTGCTCTGCCAGACAGCATTAGAAGGGTGATAAAATGCAGTCTTGGTGATATTTCCACCTTTCACACTTCACTGAGTTTGCCAGGTGTTTTTTGCACTTGTTATTGCCCTGAGATGACTATTGAAACTTGGCAAGAACCACAGGTCTGTTCCTGTGGGTCTCTGAGTTATAGGGCTGGCAGGTACCCCAGGGGATTTGGCTGCAGAATTTTTTCTATTTGTTGTTTCTGGAAAAGAGAATTGTGTGCCTTGTGTTTGCTGGAGATCCAGGAGTCATCCCTTAACAGCTGGCAAGCTCAAAGTGAGCACACACTTAGTATAGAAAATTGCAGAATTTGGAAAACCTAATAGGTAAAATATCAAAATGCTCTGAAAACGGATATAACAGGAAAACTCCCTTCCTTTTTTTTTTTTCTTTTTCCCCTTTTTCCCCCCAGTGTTCCAGTGTGTCAGGTAGTGAGAGGAGAAAATAAAACGAATATAATTAATTGTGTGTTCTGTAGAATAGCTGTTTCAGACCATCCTTTTAAGTCAATTGGAAGCAAATGTCACTATTGCTTCCAGAGTGTATCCTTAAGCCGTTCTTAGCCACACCTGAGAGCACTAAAACTTTAGACACACATGTTCTTCCTGTGGAAACTGGTGAAGAATGACTCTTCTGATTTCTTATAAACTGGGGTGAATGGAAGTTCATCTTTATTTCTGTCACACATGCCAGAGGGAAAAAGCTCTGGTTTAGCTGTATTACACTGAAGGGTGTAGAAGCATCCATGTGAAATACATTATATTGCTTCATCTGGCCAACACACAAAGCAGCTTTCAGAGGTAGGTGAGTCTTGCTGCCAGATTCATACTTGCCACTTTTTCCTTTTCCTTGCTATAGTGCCTACTTGGGCCAATAATTGTACTGTGGATGTATGGAACTATTTTTTAACAACACTGTTGCCCTTTTCAATGAAAGTTTCTCATTCATAAAGATTTTTTTTTTTTTTTAATTAAAACGACAGCAGCAAAATGAGCAAACAATAAACATCAACCAAAACCCAAAAGACAAACAAGAACTCCCACAAAGAATTGTTGAGAAAACTCTCTGAACCCCTTGGATTATAGCTGATATTTAATTGTGAATGTGTAAAATACGTCTACAGTATGTATATAGTGTATATATAGTATTACTATATAAAAATAATTCTTTTGGTGTTTGCTAATAATTATAAAGGCCACTATGGGTGTTCTTTTAAAGTATATAAAATTTTCAATTAAAAGATTCTAGATATATGTACTTGCTAAGCAGGCAGTTGTAGTTCTGTTAAGTAAATTAGTGGAAATAAATGAAAGATAAAATTATTAAAGCTGATTTTTTTTTTTAAGCTGGAGGCTAAGGTTTAATGTCATATTTCACTATTTCTTGCACAAGATGCATTATCACATTTTAGCTGAGGATGTTGTCAAACCTTGCAGAAGAAGCAAATTCCCATCTTCTGAACTGTCAGAATGTGCTTTAATTAAGCTACAAAGCAACTCTTCTCCAAATAAAAACATGTAAGGTGGCTCTTCTCCCATTTGAGATCTGAGGCTCCAATCGACAATGTAAAGCAAGGATGTTGCCAGGTTCTGTATGATTTGTAGGTTAGACAGTTGCAGGTGAAAATTTCTGTGTGTATGTGTGAGAGAAAGAGTCAGAAAATAGTTTGAGTAATAAATGAGAATGGGTTCAAGAAGAGCTTTGTTTTCAGGATGCCCTTACTTAATTAGGAAGATAAGTAAGAGTAGTGATATTGGGAATAATGTAACTGAAGCATTCCTTTCTTTCTTTGAAATAATAATCAGATTTATTTTATCAGAAACTGCGACTCATTTAAAAATGTGGCTCATATTTCAGAAAGAGATTTTCATTACTAGATTAAGTAATAGATTCATAGATTAATTTTCATTATTAATTTGAAAAATTGAAGAGTAGAAATAGAACTGAAAAGTTTTGAAACTATGTACTATTTGCAGAACTCTGTACATGGTGCTGTGCAAGAATGTGAAAATATGTGTCTTAATGTGCATTTGGAAACTGGGCTGTTGAAGGATCAAACACTACTTTAAAAATGACAGGCAAAAATAAGAAAACAAATTGAGGATAATATGGTTTCAGTCAGGGTAACACAAGATCAGAAATGTTTCTGTGGTAATTATTTTAGATTTGAAACTAGATAATAGAAATGAATTGAAAATACTAATTAGGTGTTACTTGCATTTATTATGTTCTCAGGAAGATCTTTACCTGAAAACTGTTGAAGACCAAAAAGAGCTTTAATGTGTGAATATCCATTGCAAGACCTATTTGGCACAAGAGGGGAGTATACACTAGTGCAATTCATGAATTACAGGAGATAATTTTTAATTTTTATTTTTTGCCTCCTGCATGTCTGAGGCACACAGATCTCCCATGGAAAGCATTGATGCATTAATGTATCCTTTTCTGCTGCCCCCTCCAACCTTCCCTATGACATCTGAGCAAAGTCTGACCTTACTGTTGTATTGTAAGGTGTCATTTAAATACTCACTTTATAATTAAAAGATAGTGATTAATAATCATAATGAGATTTATTTTAATTTGCAGTTCTTGAAAGTCGCATTATATGGTTAAGAATACATCATTTTGGTTTCATTCATTTAATTGCAATTTCAACAGAACTGCAAAAAACACAAACCTTTACTGGTAGCATAAAATCAAAGCAACAGAAACCTAGCGGCCTCTTTGCAAGCACTTTTCACAAAAAGAAAAAAAAAAAAGCCTTACAAAAACGCATTGTGTCTCCAAAACAAACAGAGTAACAAAAAGGCAGCTTCAAGACAAAAAAAGTAGATGCCTTAATAAAAAGAGAGGTTTCAAATGTGTTTGGGTTTCAAGTTTTAGCTTTTAATTAGCTTGTATGTTTTTTCACACTAAATTATTTAGAAGTTGTTTTATATTTCGTATCAATTTAAGTGTAGACGGAATTAAATAGAGCATATATAATGAGATTTAAATAACTGAAGAAAATCAATTCAGCTCAGTCGGTGCTATTAGCTAAGCTACACTTCAAGATGTGCTCTAATATTGTGTTTGAACACTTATTCTTTAGGGATTCCTATTCTGTTCTGGTATCCAAAGGCTTTGGCTGCATAAAAAGTTTGCTTTGTGTTGCTACATGCCAATTCTGCAGTGATTGCTGTGGTGCCTGCACAGAAATGGGTCCCCTGACTCATAATGAGGCTGAGCACACGTGCTGTAGGAACAAATAATAGGTTTCTTGATAACACAGAATGGCTTTGTTAACATACACTAATAAGGAGTATTTTTAATATGCATAAAAGTACTTACTTGTTTGTAAGGCAATATTAGATTTCATAAAGCTGTTTTAAGTACCGAATCTGGGTACTTTGGAGAGCTGTTAAGCTCTCAAACCCAGAAATATTAGCATACATATATTGTCTGAGATAGAAATGGCATTGTATACACATGAACACATATGGTTTATTGAGTCTTAGTGACAGACATTAAATCCTTGTGTGTTGTGGGATGATAGAGTTCAAAATGCAGAATATGAAATTATAGTTGACAAGGAAGTAAAACTGAATAATAACAGTGTAAATGAGATGACACTGAGACCTCCATGTGCCTTGTCCTTCCCTGTAAGTTGATAGATGCTGTGGATTTATCCCTAAAAGACTAATGCAGTATTTTGCATAAAAAATCAGAGAAATTATGCTGTTTGAAAATCTGATCCTTTTTTCCTGGCCATAAATTGGGCTGCTTTGTCTCAGGCAAGAGAGAAGACAGTGTTGCAGGAGGATAATACAGAGCAAATAATTTTGATCATAATTATGTAGAGGAATAGTTCTGTAGGGGATAAATTTCTGGGGTCTCTTTTGCCACAGACCTTCTTAGGTCGCGCTCTTAAATGATGTTTCAGTGAACATTGGATCTGGGCTCATCTTATCTATTTTAAGGTATTAAGAAATGTCTACATCCCTCTTTAAAACCGTGGAGATTCTGCTTAGGCCAGATGATTGGTAAAGAGTATGTTTGGATCAGAATTAAACTGTCTGTAGATGCCATATGGTTCTAATAAATCCCACTGATTTTTGAAAGCTACCTGGATCTCTAGGGCAGGTAGGTCATGACTGTCTTATGCTGCAGCTTCTCAGATTTGCCTTCCATCACCCTCACAGATAATCTACCTAGGAATTGCACCAGTGACATACTTTGCTTAGGATTTATAGTATCATCCGAGCAGTGCTATTTCCATAAATTAAAGACCAAAACAAAGAAAGCAACTGACAAACAATAACAACAGCAAAACCCAAACAAACCTAGATCTGTTTAATAAGCTGCTACTGACTGAGCAGATTTTGGTACAATGTTGTGGATTCCACTTAAAACAAATCTGACAACTTGATTTTTCAAAAATAAGGAAGAAGAGTATTTTTATGACACTGTCAAATGTGCTATACCTAGAAACTGCATATTTGATAAACAAACATTTCAAGTATTTTTAGGAAATGTAACCTCCTATTCTAAACTGGAATATGTTTTCTGAGACTTTTTACTCGTTTTATAGTAAGAAAGGGACGGTGATACTAAAACATGTATTGACAATTCAAGTGTATATTGAAGATTCAGCTCGTAGCCCACTGCAAATGTTATTCCTCAGGGAAGGCATAAATAGTTCTTTGTATGTAAAACCAAGTGCATAAATATCTATCGAATACAAATTCCTTTCTGGTTGCACATGAAATACATGAGATGACTAGCCAGAAGTCCTTCCACTGAAATGAACTTGATTATTGTGAAAGTTTATATCAACCTTGGAAAACATTCGCTTTAACGAGGCTTTTCTTTTATTTACGTGCTGTGAAGTAAAATCCTTGTTTGGTATATTCACTGTTCTGGATTGACAGGAACTGTTAGGAAGCCTTCTGCAAACATTGCAAGGTATTGCCCGAAGTGGGAGGAAATTTTTTCTTTAACTTCTAATTAAAAAATCTACTGAACTAGCTTTGCTCATACTTGACAAAAAAATAGGCACAACTGTATCTGGGAAATGCCGGTGCAAATCATAGAAGAGGCAAGGAGGGCTTTAAGAAGAGATTTTTATTCAACACTAAAACCCCATTTTCTCAGCTTTCTCATAAAATGTCTCATCCTTTATATTGTTCAAAGTTAAAAATAATTCTGAATTCAGATGTCAGAAGGGTATTTGCTTTGTGGGTTTTTTTCTTTTTTTCTCTGTAAGTAAGGCATCAAAAAGTTTGCTATAACTAGAAGGAGCAGCTTTACCATTTTGACAACCATAGCTATAGTGACTGCAGTCAGCTCACCTTGGAATACTCCATCACCTTATACACAAATATGTATAAACATGTCTGGTAATAGTAGGCTAAAAACTATGCACAAAATTACTTGTGCAAGAAAATCACAAAAGACAATGACTAATGATTCAGGGAGTAAAGAGATATTACTCTTAGAATATCATGATCTTTTGAAGGTGGGAAGTCTGTAGAATTGATTTAAGCAGTCTTCAAATTTCTTTACTTTAGATAAGGTGAGGTTTTTTGTTTGGATTTTTTAAAGTTAGGGGGTTTTTTTAGGTTTTTTTTTTTTTTTTAATTTGTCAATTTTACTTTTGAAGTTTTTATTGACCCTTTTTTGTCTCTTTCCTTTATGTTTTGTTAAGGCTAAAAGCACAAGAATCAAAAACGATGCAAACAAATAACCTATTTAATCAGCTGAACAGTTCAACAGCTAAAAAATCTCCAAACACCAAACCCCATTATACTGCTATAAAAACCATAATCTGTCTGGTTTATACACTCTGGCCCAAAATAATACATCAAACTATTTATATAGCAATTTTTTGTCTTTTTTTTTTTTTTTTCCCATTAGTTAGTATATATATTTTTATGTGAAGAAGCACTTGGAACAGCATACATACACTTTATATATACATTTCAGAAAATGAGTGTATGTTCTATGATGCATTTCTTGCTTTATTATGTAAATACAATATAAGAATGTTTTCTACAAACTCAGCAGAACATAAGTAGCATAATTCAGTGCTACATCCTGCAGTTTATTGAGCATACAGTACCTGTAAAACTCCAGCACAGAGAGTGCAAGTAAATCTCCCTTCCACACTATTTTTGCACTGCACAGAACATTAGTGACTTTGTTTCCAGTTAAATTGCTAATTAATTGCTGTGATCTTTCCAGAAACTGAGTACTTATGTGAGCAACCTCGTTAGTTTTTGTTGGATAACAACATGCTTGATGGATTGAGATCCATAGCAGCTTTGCATTTAAGTAGCTTCTCTTTGAATTGTAGTTATAAAAAAAACAGGAGCTGGCAGAAGTTGCCACTTTCTTCTTTTTTGCCTTTCTGGGCACTCCAGAGGGTGGCTGCCAGCTTTCCTGTGGAGAGTTTGTGTCAGAGCACCAGTGGCTTTGTTACTACCACCCCCAGCTGAGTTAACAAAGATGGGATGGGTGGAATCCAGAAGCCAGGAAGAATCTGCCTTTCCACTTACAAAACTTACCTATTTCCAGTATTCCTTGAGAATATAGCCCAAATGCAATTCTATGAAATCCTACAAGAACATCCTGCAATGTTTAAAAAAACCTCTAAAACTTGAGCAATCTGTCAGTCCCTTGAGTATCAGCTCAGGTATCTTAATTTAACATTCAGACTGATTTCTGAAAATCATCTCTGCTATCTAACGTGCCACTTTAACAGGACTGTGGAAGAAATTCTTCTTGGGCAGAGTTTTTAAGCGCAACTCAGATCAATTGCAGTCAGCTGCATCATACTGAGTTAGGTGCATCAAACATCCAGGCTGGCAAGGCACTGCCAGATTTTGCTTTACTTGTACTGTGGCATTCTTGACATGAGTGTTTAGTTTATCTTTTTATTTATAATTATGGCTTAGCTGTTTCTTATTTCTGTGCTATTCACAGTTTTATTCTGATGATGATTTTCAGTAAGTAGCTGTAGCTGGAATAAAAGAAAACACACTTTTTGGAGGGTGCTGAGTTTGTTGGCATGGTTCAATATATTAGCTTTATAGAAAAGAAGCATGTAAGACTGAAAAATAAAATAACACCAGATGTAAAAGTGACATGAGGAAGATGCTTAGACAGTTTTGAGATGGGATAATGCTTCTTGATTGTGTTCTTTGAGCTAGAAGGTGGCAATTAGATTTTCATCCAGAGAAAAGTGTGAGACATCCTAATTAAACACCTTTTGGTGGAAGTCGTCATACATAAACCCAAACCTCTTGTAGTAGCTCTCAAATGTCACCTCTGAGGGTAACACTAAAAACAATCTTAATTGTTTTTTGTTTTTTTTTCTTTTTGTAAAAATTGGAAAGAAATTATAGTTTGAATGTTGATTTAAATATGTACATTAGTCATTAAGACAGACAATCAATTACCTTTCTTAAACATAGTTATAGGTCTTGTACATAATCATAGAAAAAGGAGGAAAATAACTGAAAGAAAAATACTATGGATTCACCCAGGGGATAAATCTTATGGACTTCTGTGTTACTAAGACCTAACATACCGTTTTGTGTGACTTTGGTCACATTATGTCAGCCTTCTGCTTTACTGTCCTTTATGTGTTAAATACAATTAACAATATTTACTTCACAATGGGTGTTAAAAGTTATTAAATACTTCTGTAGCTATGACAATATGCATTAGTTTTAAAGGTGGAGGTTTTATGATGCAAAATAGTATTTTTTCACATATAATTCCATTTTAAAGGACTTACAGTGCAGAAGTATGATTAATGGATAATGGTACAGATTAAAAAGGTTGTATTTTCTTTATAATCACAAGAATGTTCTGCATGGAACAAAGAGGTCATAAATTGTCCAATATATGACATGTAAATGACAAAAGATGCTGAAGAGAAATCACGACCAACACAATGCATGTAAATGTAGAACATACCATTTTCAGCATTCTCACCTTACGTTTTTGTCTACTTTTAATTTTAAGGTGTTTTTACAATACAGTCTGGAAGAATGTTCTGTTGGAGCATAAGAATTAGTAAATCCCATGTAGTTCTTAATGGAAAAGGCATGACTAACAAAGGACCTGAATTGTTTTTAAAAACTTCACGTTTACATTTGAACATTAAAACTTGAGCCTGTCCGGTAGAGAGAGAATGTTGGGAATGCAACACTTCTTTTGAAATGTATTTGGGGAAGTTTAGAAGCAGCATGTTGTTACACTCCATGTGGTAAGAAAGAAACGAAGGGGCTCTGGGTGTCCTGTTACCCCGGGTCACAGCCAGGCGTAGCAGCAGGGGTGTGTTCCCAGCACTGCTGCCCTGGCTGACACAGGCTCTCCGGGAAAATAAAAATCACTGTTACACTTTGCCAAGGGAAGGTCATTTTCCTTTGTACTCAGTTTTCTCCGGGACTCACAGTTAAACACTTTTTTTTTTTTTTTACTAGAATTACTTCCATTAAGGAAATGTTGCCTGAAAATAGCATGCAGTATTAATGTATCATTTGTTTCTGCTGTTGCCAACAGTAACATGTTTCCTTGGCTCTCACCCCCTGACTGCTGTTGAGATCAAGTTGATTATTCAGCAGCTATAGCCCACCACCTGCTCTATCTTTTTGCCTGACATGCAAAGCTGTTGAGACACTCTCTTGCCTTGTTAAAGCTACATTTGTTATTCAGCTATAGTTTTAAACAAATATATACATGTTTAAGAAGTAGATTCATTTTTGAACAGACTTTTAATAAGTCTAATCCATCGTTTTATTTTATACATCTGAGAACTGAGGTGAACATGATGATATTTTTCTAAAATTCACACTTTGGTTCCACCATTCAAGTTCTACATTTTATTATTAATAAAGTTACATTGTTCATAGGCCCATTTCTGGAAATGCTGCTGCGGACTTCAGTGCTGTCTTGTTTTTATTATAAATCATTAACTACTTGGGAATTTATCATTATAGTTTAGGTTATGAATGTGTCTTAATGAAATAAAACATTTCTGTCCTATTCTGCAGAGGAATAGATGATAAATTAGCTCTGTTCACTCCTATTATTTCTGGAAAATCTGGATTTTGCTCTTCTTTCTATAAATACCCATCCAAATCTGAGAGAGCTTAATGCCGTTTCTGGTGACATCGCCAGAAGAGATATTTGCTTATCAATTCAGCAGAGATTTTAAATCTCCAGCTTTATGATCTTCTTTTGGGATTACAGCAGCATTACATCTAAATGTCTTTTGTAGCACACAAAGTATGAGTAAATCTAGAACTCACTACACTTGTCTATATTTAGTTTTCCTAGCTGAACTCCACTTTTGTGATTTTAGCAGAAACTATAATTTTAAACCAAAATACTGCGAACATTGTTTTGAATATTCAATATATATTTAAGATTGTTGAGTTGTATTGACAGTAAAATGATATTATTTGGTATATTGTTACTAAACCCATATGAAACTTTAGCATTCTGTGACATTTGTTGTTCTGTTTGATTGTATGATGAAACAAGATACAACTGCTCATGCATCCCCTATTCAATTAAAGGTGACTGACTTTAGTGTTTTTCTTGCATAAGTGATACCAGTCTGTATCAATGTTTTCTTCTCCTTGTACTTTGGAAGGAGGTATTTATTTGATTTGCTATTTTTTCCTACTTTTCCCTTTAAAAAATAAGGCAGCTGTATATACATATTTCAGTTATGTCTGTTCCCATTTGGATATTACTCAGATTTCCATGATTCTCCTAACATGTATAAATTGGTGGGTTGTATTTTGTGGAGATTTTTCTTTTTGTTTGTTTGTTTTAAGTGGATACTTACTGAGGTATTAAAGGAGTCGTAAAGCAAGCTGAACTGCGTCAAGTTAATTTTTTTAAGTTAGAGGAAAATTAAATTACCTTTTCGACATTTTAGAACACTTTTTTGAAGTGAGTTAATTTTGATATTTCTAAAAATAAATTTATGTCATTCTGGTTTCTCCTTGAGTTGATAGAAAGTATGTGAAAAAAACAGGGTAACAAGGCTTGCCTACTCAATATACATGCCATTTTCTAATCATGCCTGTGAAGTTACTAGCTCAGCTGTCAAGCTCAAAAGAGTTTCCTAAGGCAGGCAGTGAGCTGGAGCTGGTGGTGTTATGCAATTTGAGATTTGTTGGAGCAGTTGGCAGTTTCAGTCTAATGGTTTCAGCGTGTGTCCTTCACTTTGAGCCTGTTTAAAAATATAACACTAATGTGATTTACATTTAAGGCATATGAATTATTAGAGTGAAAATGTAATACGCTCTAAGGGGTTTAAACCTCTGCAGATGAGAAGGACAAATTATGTCTTAAAAGAAGTGGTCTTCCCTATTTTTATACATCACTCTAGTAAGATTTCACTGCTAGATGTCAAGATGCATTTGACAGATTATCTTACCCTTGTAACAGTTTTTCTGCGTGCCTTTGTCTACAGTACTATCGGACTCCCTTGTCTACTGAAACATTTTTGGCAGTATCAAGCTGTTGTAATATTGCCCAGCTTCTCAAATCTCCCAGTTGCACACATCCTAGAAATATACTCTGGCTTGGGAACTGAACTTCCTTCCTCCCTCCCTCCCTCCTTCTCCCCATAAATGTGGAAATTCTGCTTCTCTACCTTCTGATGCAAATTTACTACATTCTTTTTTGCTGTTTAATAATAGTTGAACATAATTAATTTGTATACTCATGCTGCATCATATTAAGTGTGTAAGATATTTCACACTAATCATATTTCATGCCTCATGGATGGGACTTGGTGCTCCAGTCACAGAAGACAATTTTCTGCCCCCTACGTTCTTCATTGTGGCTGTATTTGATCTGTTCTGTTCTCTGGTACTCAGGATTCCTCCAGCAATGCCTTTGGACCTGTGGTTCATTTTTCCCTTTGACTGCTCATGGTTTCTTTTCATCTGGTGCCAATGGTCTTGCTAGTTCTAGTTAGGGTTATGGATGTTAGAGACAAAGCTGAGGTGAAACCAGTAACTTTTCAGACAGCTATAAACTAGTACTTGACATCACCCCCCTGCAACTTCTGCAGCCTGTGCACTCACCTGAGTACATATCAAGCTATACCACTTTTCCAGAAGGTTAAATGTATGGGGTTTATCTTATTTATTTATTTACTTCTTTGGTTATTTATTCTCCAGTGATGACTTTCAGTCATCAAAGATTTTAGATTCTTTCTAAAACTTAGCTGAGAATCCTAATATAGTATATTTGAAAGACTCTTTCACCACTCTTTTAGGACTTGAGGTACTGCCACTATGCCACTTTTTCCTTTTCTTTTTGTTAATTTGCTAGTGTTAGGGAAATTCTTAAATACATTAAAAGAAAAGAACAAATAGAAGAGAAGAGCTATTTCTAGGTCATGTTTAGAGAAGGGCTGCTTTTATGTAATGGAGAAGTGTTACTGTGACAAATGTTCTTTGGGTTTTATCCTTTTTTACTTTCCTTTTATGACACTTTTGTCAGTGACAGGTGATTGCATGTGATGCTTTAGGTGTCAAAAGCATATGTGGGATGCATTTATTTAGGGCATCCTTATTTCAGTTTTTCCTGTTAAAATAAATGTGATTAGTTATGTCAGAAAGAATTAACTTCACCTGAAATATTCTAATGTCGAGTACTCTAGGTCAGATTTGATTTCCCATTGATTTCTGATCTTATTTGGACCAGTGGCTTGATACACTTTGGAACTCGAAAACCATGAGAAGTGTAAAAGTTCTCTGAAGAGACTCAGCCTTATTTTTTGTTGTTTCATTTCAGTAAACAAGAGGAATAAAGGTTGTCTTGAATCTTAAAGAATGATTTTCACTATAACTATTAACAGATACAGAAATCCTTTAAAGCCCTGTATTCTAAATATGTGGAGGGTAATAATATTTTTTTTCCATTAGGTTTCTTTGTAGCCATCATGACAGCCTTGTTTTGGATATAAGGTCATCTTGTTAGAAAAACTGATTAGAAAGTCTGAAATAGAATGACTTTTCATATGAATAAAGCAAAAATGGCTTGAAACATTAGAAAAGCAGACAAACTGTGGAAAGTAATTTTCTGCTTACTGTTTAATAAAGCTGAGTTTTGTAATCTACAGCTGAATTAGAAAAAAAAAATTAGCATTTTAGGTTGCTGTTTATAGAGTGGAAGACAAGGATTGAGGTGTTACTTTGAACTGTTGTCTAGAGTGTAATGACATTAGCTTCTCATAAAATCGTGCTAGTTCCCAATTGTCTTAAATTATATATACGTTTAGGCCAGTAATTTTACATGAAGAGTGCTTTGTTAAGTATCACAATGTCAGCAGACCCCTAGTATACCCTTTTTCCATATTAGTATGACTCAACTGCTGCCTTAGACGACAAAAGTGAAATTGTCCCAAGAGAGTAGCTGAGGAGTACAACACAAAAATTCTGTATAGAATGTAGGAGTCCAATTACAAACACAGTCTTTCTGTGACCTTACATGCTTCAGATATCCTCATTAACAGAGCACAGATCACATTACCATCATGTGGCACAGCAGATGTCAGAGTAAAGAGAAGCTGTGACTCTGCAGTGTAAATACCTAAAATATAACCAAGCTGCAGATCAGCAAAAAATAAAACCCCTATATTTGGTCACTATATATTTTTAAAAAATCTTAAAAATATCTTTAAAATTCTGGTTACACTTATGATGAAGATTATGGCATTTACATAATGGAATACAGCAAAGCTTAGGAAAAGGAGTCCTTATTTGACATAGGGAAATATGAATTATCATGGAAACTTTTGTGCTTCAGTGTTAGCAATCACAATATTTTTAAAAGCAAACAAATTTACTTGAAAGAGTAAATATTAAAACTTGTCATTACAATTTAAATCAGCAAAATTAGGCATGTCTTTGGTTCAATCTAAGACATTGTTTTATGGTTGGGACTGTCTTATCCAAACTGACATGCCTCAGCTTTATCAAATCTAGATCAGTTTTTGTGGTGACAATTATTATCAGTGCCCACTTGTAAGGAAGATCATATAAGAAATGTATTTATAAATAACATGTAAAAGGGTAGTCTGCCCCTATTAACTCCTCCTGTGCCCTACTGGAAGTATGGAAATAAGACAAAGAAAATAAATCCAGATGTATTCACATGAGGTTTATGGGCTTGCTGTCATTATCACACCTATACTCACTTTTGGGTTACTGACCTTCCAGTTTACAGTTGTTTGTTGAACTCATGACTCTCTGTGTGACAAACTGGGTGACCTTTTTATACAATAGGTACAATAGGGTAATTCCTGGGTGTTTGGATAATTCAATACCAACAATTCCTGTGAAAATGTAACATATGCTATGCATGTAAAGACACTAGAATAAAGGTAGAAGAGAATAGTTCTAATTTAATTTAATATAGAATGTAAGAGCTTACTGAAATGACAATGTAATCCTTTTGAATTTGTCAGTCTGTATTAAACCTGTAGTGAAATAACAGTATCAGTCTTACACTGACACTTCAGACACCATATCTGAGTCTTACAAAATCTCTTCCTCATCTTGTAATTTATGTCCAATTCATAATCAACTATGGAAGAAAACTATTTGTATTTCAGACACATAGATGAAAAATATGTATTAAACCACTTTTACACATACTCCTTGTGGCTTTTGCGCTGTTCATGCAAGAACAGTTTTGAATATTTGGATAATATTTTACAATCAGGCCTTGAAGGTCATTGTGTTTTCTACATTGTTCTTTGTAAGCTTGATATTGATATCTTTTCCCTGGGTATTTATTTTCTTGAAATAACCTAAAAAATACATATATTTTGTGTTTTAGAAACTTTGTGAGGCTACTGATGTCTGTTAACTCTAAGATTACACATTTTATAATGGTTTAATATATCAAGAAATAGTCGAATATAATTTTCAAATAAAATACTTAAAGGAAAGTGGGAAGCGCAAAAAAAAGATTTATTTCATTGTACTTAATATAATTTTAATTGGGCCATTTGATGACAGAATCCTGTGCTGGCTAGGAGGAGATAAAAAATATGACATATATTTTAAAAAAATGAAGGCTGGAAGATGAATAGGCCTTCTAGAGAGTTGATCTTTACAGATCAGATAAAGATTCTTGCAGTCTGTGCAGCATCAAAGGCTGCCTTTCACAGACAGTTCACATTCCATGTGAACTTGGAAACTGGGGACAAGACCTTCGAAAATGGAGGGTTTTGAGATTGACAAGCATCTGGGCTTTGGATCTTTTTTTGTTGTTGTTTTGCTTTTCTATTATTTGTGTGTGTGTTTGTATGTGTATAATCCTTTATAATCCCTTTAAAAGTTAAAGAAAGGTTTGTAGGCTGGTGGAGTGAATGAACACTTGCACCTTATCTAGCTTTTCAATAGCTGTTTTCCTTTAAAAGTAACCTTTCTCTTTGAAAGATATAAGGAAACCTAGTGGAAGGTACCTCTTGACTCCTTTGAAAGTTTGATTAAAAATACTTATTTGTGGGTACTGGCTGTTTTTCAAGGGATAATTATTTTTTTATTGATGATAAGTATTCTGGAAATTCCTCAAAAAAATCACACTGCACCCTACTTAGGAAAAAAAGAGAGAGCAGTTCTCATTAATAATGAAAAAAAAACCAAAAAACTTTAAATTAAAAAGAAAAAAAGAAATAGAAGTAATTTTTTGACCTAGGAAAATTTATTAAACAAATTGCATGTTTAATCAAAGTGTTTCCAAGCACCTTAAATTTGACATCAGCTACTGTGTCAATCTCACTGGATAAATCTGGCATCAGCTCTTTTGATCCCTTACTTAGAAACACCATCTCACAGCTGTCGGGCATCCTCCAAATGAATGGATGCTAAAGCATTCTGTTAGCCTTTGCAGCCTTCTTTCCCTGGTCCTGGTTTCTCAATTTATTTACTATTTCTGAGTAAATCTGTGTTCTCCGGCAGACTCTATGAAGTAGGGTTCTTTAAATATATTGAAGTAAGCCAGAACGTTTCTGTTACACATTAGTTTTGTTTCTTTTTCCCTTTTTAGTGTTGTTCTGGTTTTCGTACTCTGTATCCAAAAAGATGATGTTAAATAGAGCTTCAGTCAAGGCATGAAAACATCTCACAGCTTTCATCTACACAGCACACAATACAGAGGCATGGAGGAGGAAATTATTAAAAGCTAATATACAGGAATATTGTTTTAAACCATTTCTTCTTATTTTCTTACACATAAAATTTTGAATCTTGGGGTTTCAGTATTTACTGGAGAAACCTGTAGGGAGCTGCAGTGGGTCGTGGTGTAAAAGAAGCTTGTTGCCTTATTAAACCTTCATTGTAATGAGAGGGAAAATGGGAAGTGCCAGGTGTCAGCTGGCTGCTGTGCAGCTTCTCTGTCGGCACTCTCCAGAGACTCTTCCATTAAAACAGGGAAGGCCAGACCTGACATTTGCATACCTCAAAAAGAAGCAGGCATGATTTCTTTGAGAGATGAAAAATTAGTCTCTCCTTGTGTCACAATAAAAGGCAGAGCTAACTTGAGTTTTCTTAACTGTCTGGCTATTTGTGGCCAAGGAGTGTTGACACAGGGTACTAGGAAGTACATTCTAAATATACATTCCAGCTAAAGTATCAGATACATTGCAGATAAAATTTTAAAAAATTGATCAAATAACTATAACAACAACAAAAAAAATTCTTTTTGGACAGTAGAGCAGAATTCAGAGATTCTTCAGTTAAGCAGTGATGAAGAAATCAAAAAGGTGTCTCAGCCTGTTGCTGGAGCCTGTATGCAAGGTCCTGTCTTTTTGTCATGTGTACTCCCACTATGGTGTTGGGTTTGGGGTTCTGGGAGTCAAGAAACAGCTGTTTTCTCATTGGTTATTACTGTTTCTAAACAGTTTTCTTGGACTTTCGTATGAGCTTGATTACCTTTGACAGAGCTCTGTACACGTCCCAAATTACAGCCTCTCAGTTTGGAGGCTATTTTAAGGTGTAACACATTGTAGATATTGCCTGTAGGGCTATTTTAGAGGGTTACTTGGGCAGTTAGGATGGGTTCTAACTGAAACCTGATGGAAAAATTCTAAAGGAGAATAAGAATACAATATCTATTTTGTAGGGGATATTCTTTTTTTTTTTTCCCTTCATTTAAGATAAGAGAAAATAACCCAAAAGAACTTTTTTAATTTGCTTTAAGCATTTCACTTTATAGTGCAGATTAGCTAAGAACTCTACCAGTGGAGCTGAGGAATTTTAAGCATGGCTGCAGTTCTTTCCATGGAAAATTCTTAGTAGTGTTAATGATGAGTATATATTTCTCTCCATAATCCATCTATCAGTTTGTGCATTTGGGTTCTGCTGTTTCTTGTGGTTCTTGGACGACCTTAAGGCAATGGAGCAGAGTGTGAAGGAAATCTGAGGGCAGTGTTAACTGCAGCTATTTACACATGTAGTAAGTGTCATATCTTGCTTTGCTACAATCTGGTAAAACATGACTTAATCAGCTCGAATTTATCAGAGGATATATAAATTTAGATGCGGAACAGGCTAGATTGAGTGAATAAATTAGATGGACAAAGTTGTTCTAGTATATTACCAAAAAAATGAAAATACTGTAGGTGTTTGTCCAGTGCAGTCAAGAGAGAGTTGGACTGTGCTTTTTCCCATTATAATGTGTGAAATGATCTCATAGTTTTTCTTTGGTTAATGGGGTACTTGGTTACTGTTGAGGTACCTCCAGTGGACAATGCCTGTGAGGGGCTGTTATGTTTCTGTTAGCTAAGAATCATTTGAATTGACAATAAAACAATTGAGTGGGGACACATTTTGTGGCAGTAGAGCACACAGGTTTGTTGTGGTTTTTTCTGCTTTTAAAGAATGATTTCAAACCTAAAAATAAGGAAAAGATCCCAAGTTCTGGTTTGTGAAATGTATCAATCATCCTGGTAGCTGTTAGAGTGGGGAGAGGGGTTGCCCTCAGGATGAGGTAGCACAGGCGGCTGCAATCTGGGACAGGTCTGAGGTGACTTTCTGACAGCACCATGTCTGCAATTCCAGCTTACAGGGACTTTCTGGTCATATTCCCTTCAGTTGTTAGCAAGAACTGACAAGGTGACTCAACTGAAAATGTGACTTAGACACCAGCTCATTTTGTGTAGGGATTGGTCTGAATATTGAAAGGGTCATCAGACTTACTGTTACACAGTAGGCATTTTCATCCCTCCTTATCTGGCGGACACAGTCAGGCTGTGTCTGTTAGAAAGGGACCTTGACTCCCTAAAAACAGTTGCTAAAATTTTTATTGGGCTGTAAAATAATTGAGTTCTAAAAGTAAGTCACTCAACAATTAGGACATGGCTGAGTCCACATGAACTACATTCACATCAGGTAGCTGCTTCTTCAGAGTGAGGTGGCTTGCTTTAAGGATGGGTGCTTGCTTCCAGAGATGGGGGATCTTTGTGCAGTTTAGCTGGAGAACATGCATTACCTTGGCAACTTCTATATGCAAAATTGTACCAAACTTGTAAGAATTGTGTACTAACAGCTTTTTTTCAAAGACTTCAAATTTTGCATGAGGAGGAACACATCATCCAATGTAATGGATGTATCTGTACAAGAGATTGATTTGAAAGAGCAAATTCCTGCACACTATGCTTTGCTTCCTGTGGGGTTAAGTGAAAAGACTGGATTTTATTCAAAGTATTAAATATGGGGAAAATGCCCTCTAGGAACATGCTTGTTACTCTCCAGCTGCTAATTCAATCCATGAGATCAGACTCCAGCTAGTCCCAAATTACTGACTTTTTATGTGTCCCTAATAATCACAGGGCTGTCAGTAGTTTCTATAATTGAAGCTAAATGATATAATGGAGAAATAAGTGTCCATAACATGGTGCTTTAATATTCTAATATGTACTTTTTATTGGAAGGTAGATTAAATTAATGCACATGAGACAAGCTAGTTTGTGTAAGGAGAAAGTGTTTTCAGCAGGATGTTGATGGATTTTGAACTTAACTAGAACTTCTTAAATTATATTGGAGTGAAGGTTAAGTTTTCTAATGCATTTCAGTACTTAAATATCAAATAATACAGAAAAACATTTTTTAGATGAGATGGGTCACCTGTACTCAAATATACATAATTTTGAAATAAATGCAAAAAAAAGCATAGATATATAAAATTTAGGGAGAGAAAACATGTATATGAGAAAAGTAAAAGAGAAAGACTTTTCTATGTGAAGAATTAGTAAAGACTAAAATTCCTGCGCTCTCTCTCTTTCTTCTTCAGCGCCTTGCAAAAGAAGCAGAGAAGTACCAAGCATCACATCAGTGGAGGGATGAGTTTGGGGTAAGCTTCATTTTTTCTCCTTTTAACCTTCTTTGATTTTTCCTCTTTGAAACGTTAACTGTAGTCTTACAAATATGTTGTTTATATATCTACTACAGAAGGGGTTACTGAGTATGAATAGGCGTTTTATTTAATTCAGTAAACAGAGTCTCAGTCAGGGTGTCTAGAGAATAAAGTGAACTTTTCCCTTCAGAAGCTCATAGGGAGCTTCACAGACCCAGGGATGTAGCTCTGAGTTGTACACAAGACATCTGTTTGTTTTGACAGACAGGGAATGATTACAGACAAGACATCTGAGTGATGGTTGCTATCAGTTAAAAGTGTGCTTATTCCAAACACTGAAACAGAATCATAAAAAAGTTGTCTTTTCCTTATGTGAAGGAAAAAAATAAAATCAGGAGATAACTTAATACAGAAGGGTTTGGTTATCTGCATGATTTGGGAGTCACAGACCATTTTTTAGAATATCTTTTCGTATTTGAATAACTACATCTCTTCTTTCAGTATTCTAGTACTTCTGAAAGAGGCCCTGATGTGGTCAAACATTAAATTGTCTTCTTTAGTAATTTCAGGCTTTACTGAAAAATAAGTGGCATGATTTTAAAATGTACAACATTGATTTTTTATTTCCAATCACAACATTGATTTTTTATTACCAATCTGGCCTAATTAATATTGTGCTGTATGATTATAAGCCTCTTAATTTTAGGCTGTAGTTCCCTGCTTAGTGTCAAAGTTATTTATTATGCCTTTATTCCATGTTCCTTCAGAAATAAAAACAGATGGTACTTTTAGTGGTGCTGCTACAAACCTAGACTGTGTTTGCACATACACGAGAATCACAGTGGCACACAGTTAAATGCACAATGGTTTTCTAAGAACGTTGTCGTGCTTTAACCCCAGCTGACAAGTAAGCACTGCACAGGCACCTGCTCACTCCCACTGAACTGGGATGGGGGAGAGAATTGCAGGAGTAAAAATGACAAAACTCATGGTTGAGATAAAGACAGTTTCATAAGTAAAACAAAAGTTGCATGCAGAAGCAAAACAAAGCTAGGAATTCCTTCAGCACTTCCCATGGCCAGGCAGGTGTTCATCCATCCCCAGGAATGCAGGGCTCCTTTGCCCTTAATGATGACTTGTGAAGACAAACACCATCTCTCCAAAAGTCCACCTCTTTCCTACTTCTTCCTCCAGCATTATATGCTGAGCATGGTACCTTTTGGTGTGGAATATCCCTTGGGTCAGCTGGGGTCAGCTGAGCACCCCCAGCCTCCTCACTGGAGGGGCAGTGTGAGAAGCAGAAAAGGCCTTGGCTGTGCAAAAGTACTGGTCGGCAATAAACAAACCCCACACCAGTATCATCAATATTGTTTCCAGCACAAATCCATTGTAGCCCATGCTAGCTACAATGAAGTAAATTAATTCTAACTCAGTCAAAACCGGCACAAATGTTCATTCTGATCCAGTGTTATTCAGGCACTTGGAGATCTGGAACAGACAAAAAAGCCCCTAAGGTCAGGCCATGCAATTCAGATAGGAGTGGCTGGCTTTAGGAGTACAGAGAGTCTGGATACAGCCTGAATGCTTTTAAGTGTGCTCTCTGCACAGGCACAGCTTCTAATACACAGTGAAACACAGAATGCATATTCCATGGAGATGCTACAACAAGAATGCTGCAGCGACCTTTTCTGCTAATCTGTCTCTCTTGTGAATAGAAAACAAAACCTGCAGGCTTGATGGACTCAGTGCAGAACTGTGTGAATACAGTCCCAATCTCATTCTAATAATTTTTCTTCTTCGGTACATTCTGGCATCATGTCAACAGCACCTCAGCTCTTGTTTTTCTTTTTACCCTTTTTTCACAATAGAATTCAGTCATACCAAAGAGGCTTCAGGTTTTATCTGAATCCACTGCCAAGGAGACATCTCAAAATAATTTGAAAATGTGATTTTATATTAATGTTGTGGTTCAGGCAAAGACTATGGTCACTATTGAAAAAAAAATGTGGTTGGATTTATAATAAAGTAACTGCAAACTGAGATTGTACTTTACTGTTTTGAATTTGGATCAGAACAGTGTGCACCACATAATAACCTTGACATTACGTTATGCAATTAAATTTCAAATAAATGTATTAAGCCTCTTATAATTCAATTCGTTCCTTTTTTGCCAGAAGTAATCTTTCTTCTCTTCTGGCCTACTTTTTAGAAAATGACTGCTCAAATTAGTTTGCACACAGATCTTTCTGATAAACTTAATTTTCACTGGAAGATTCATTCTCCTAATGGCTGTGATGGAAGATGGAAGATAGACCGTAAAACTTTCTGCAGTCGAGGGTTCTTAAAGTACTTCTGATAGCATTATGAATGGTCTACATCATGCTGCATGAGGTTCATTTCTCATCCAGGATTTGGGGTTGGGTGATGAAAGCCCTTCCAGCAGCATTGCACATGAGTCACTGTAGAAAGAAACTCATGGGACAAGCTATTTCTGCTTCTAATGAGCTTGTGATCAGCAATGTCCTTGACAGTCAGGTTGCAGCCAAATAACAGCTTATGGAGTTTTAAGGAGAAAATATCACGAGCATTCCTTCTGGGGAAGTATATATGTGCTGACTTGAGTGGAACATAAGCAAAAAAGGAAGGGCAAAGAAGGCTGACTGTGAGACCAAGGTCTGTACAGAGCTACCAGGGATGTGTCAGTCAAAAGACTGCCAAGTGTTCTAACACCTTATTCTAAATATGAGTGGGTTTTGCACAGTTCACAGCAAAAGAAACATGCAAGCATTAAAGGTTTTATTTTCAGGTTAATGTCACAGTATAATAAAAATTCAGCATCTTACATATCTTAAATAATCTAGTACAGGGAAAAAAACACATATTTACTT